>QZWS01000188.1:0-18353 GCA_004114245.1 Zoopage sp. CT-All
AGGGTCGGGGAGGGGAGGGTGGTGGCCGGAGCCGGTGCGGAGATGGAGGCCGCGGTAGACAGTACGATGTGCTCGAGATTAGCTTTGTCGCTGACAGCAGGCATACAGCGACAAGCGGGCGTGGTGGGGATGGGAGCGAGATTATGGCAGATATATGGGCCGTTGCTGACTTTGTCACCATCGACAAGGCACCGCCCATGCCACTTCCCAGACAGTATATTTATCTCGAACAAGGCCTCTGATTTTGACCTCTATTCAAGTGAAACTACCAATGGCAGCGACTTCGGAAACCACAGTGCTGGCGGCCAGAGACTGCAGTTCGGATGCAGTTCCATCGCCCCGAGATGCTCCCGTCAGCGTGCCAATGATGGTGCGGCTAGGACGGAATCGCTCGGCTTTGATGATGTGGTAGACGGCGCCTTCAGGCAGCTCATATGGGTTCGTCATCATGTCCTACAGAGCAGGGTTACATCGCTGTTGCAGCAGAACTAGCTACAATTACCGAAGAGTCGACGACATGGCGAGTGATACTTTTTACTCGACCTAGCAGCCATTCTTTCCGTCTAGAAAATATAGCGGAGCAATACCAGGTCAGTAAAGAGTCTACCTTGTATACTTTTCAAGCGTTTCACCGACATCAAGGAAGAAATGCGGCGCATCGACATTGAACGCTGCCCAGGCTCGTGGATTTCTCGTCGGCAAGAAAAGAGCAACGTCGTTGGTGCGGAAACTAGCAACCCTCAGTCATGTCATCGGTGTAGCTAGACATACTTTCGAAATGCCAGCATATCACCGGCACGCCGGTCATAGACCTCAAGGCGCTCTTGGAACCGAATTCGGTCAAGATCCAGTTTTTCACGGACTTCCTCGGATACCTCGAGCAGCTCTTTGACAATGCTGAGAACCACCGCCGGGTCGAGGATATTTCGAAGGCGCGATAGAGTCCGCTGGTAATCCTCAATAGTGTTGGGTCGCTCGTCCAGAAAGCTGGACATTGAAAAGGATTCAGAATTGTTGAACTCGGCAGGGAGTATCCGATCCAGTCGCTGGGAGACGCCGCTGATGCTTCGAATTTTGATCAGGATCTAAATCGAGTCAGCAAGCATGGTGCTAAGGGGATTCAACTTTGTAGATAATTCGGAGCTCGTCGACCGCGAGCCGACAGACAAGCTCCCACTCATCAATCTGGTCTTCGCGCTCAGCAAAGTTATCCTGCATGAAGCGTAGCATTTCTCGATTCTAGTAGACTATTGTAAGACCCTTAGGCAGCCCAGCCAATATTCAACCTCTTGCAGCAGATCGAGGCGCAGCACGACGCGATTCACAAGCTGACCAAGTCTTGCAGCCGAGCCGCTAATAAGGATCTCGTTGCTTGAAAATGCCAATTCCTATGGCAAGTTAAGCTCTCCTGCAAGGCACGCGCATCATGTACTTCGTCACCCTGGAAGCGCGACAAGGCTTGGGAAAGCCCGTGTATGGACTGCTCGACTACGCTCTGATACTGTGCCAAATCGTTTCCGAACTTTGGTTGTGTCACGTCAAATGAAGCGGATTACGCAGTACAAACCTGATCAAGATCATGCACGGTCTCAGAAGCCTGCAAGTGCACGCCTTGTGCAGCATCAAACTGCTTTCCGGTGACCTGGACATGTTAAAAGGCGCATGAACCGAAATATCTACCTTGCTAGCCCCAGACATAAGCCTGTGCAGCATTTTCGTTAGATCCATGGCTTCAGCTCGAAGGTCGAGCATTTCTTTCTCGCGCTTGGGGAGTAAGCCAAAATAAAACTGCAAGGGATCCTACAAGGGACAACTCCTGATCACAAGCGGCCTTGGATAAACGCGCCACTTTAAGCTACACACGGGTGGTTATTGCAGAGCAATGCGATCACAAACCTCGGATAGAAGCTGATCAACTTCTTCTCTCATGGCTCGAACATGGTTATCATACTCCTGCTGCTGCATCTGAAACCGATTCGTGTCGGCCTCGCCCAATCGCACTTTTGACTGCTCACTGTTCGTCTGCACAGCGGCCAGCATATCCTGCTGTTTTCGAACCAGCATTTCCAGCTGTTTGATTCGCGCCTCATAGAGCTATTAAAACGATATAAAATATATGTCAAGTATACGCCGCACCTTGTTCTGCTCTGCTGCTTTGCTGTCGAGACCAAATGTGTTTCGCTCAGTGGACTGGGCCTTTACCAACGGAGAGCGATTGATTGGTCCCGGATTAGGAAGAGGCGCAACCATTGAATTTGCCAGACTGTCTGTCCCATGAGTGCCATTGTCTGGGAGGGGCTCAAGCTCAAATGAATGAAACAATTCATACCCTTCGTGGCTTGCATGTGCAACATGCGATTTATGTCCGTGGGCAACGAGTCGACTTGACCAAGCATCTTCACTACAACGGCTTGGACCTTGTTGACGCTCAAGTTCGGATTCTCTGCTATCGGCGACTCATTTCTTTGACTGCTGTGAGAGGTGCCGCTTTGAGACGGCATCGATGCCCCATTGGATAAATCTTGGACAAGCCTCGCCTTGATTCCGTCGAGTTCGCTGGTAAAGCCGATGAAATCGGCACGAGTGATGGCCGGCAATTTATCCGTATTGATGACGCTAACATCAGCAGTGGCGGGAGGGGCGTCCAGGCCGTCAATAACAAATGGGATCACGCCCTTTACTTCACTAGCAAATCGCTCGCGTCGGCGTGCTTCCTGTGCGCGAATCCGATTAAACGATTCGGATATCATACTTGCTGCCTGAACCATGAGCTAGCAGAGCTGTTAGAGCTGCCAGAGCAGATTCCCGAGGAGGGCCTACTTCAGAGAATTCTCGCCGCCGAATAATCTCCACCAGCGTAACACCCTAGGGGCATCATCAGCATTTGGCTGATGAACGGCATAGCCTGCATATGCTATAGCAATGCGATGGGCATGCAACAGGTCTCCAAATGCGGCCGTCTGGCTGTTGACATCCTCATTGACAACTTCTAAATACTGCGTTGCAGCTGCCACCAGCGTCTGCACGTGAGAAATTTGCCGCAGCCTAGCAAGCATATTCTCCGTGAGGCGCCTCTAACGAATGCCTGCTATGAGCGCATACGAACGTTCGCATTTGTACCTTGTTCTCGATAACACGGTCTAGCACTTCAGCAACAAACTTTTCCAACCTTTCCGAATCTATAAATGGCACAACGAATTGCTGCTGAATGGAGCCCACCTGCCAGATACGTCGTCGTATGAATTGAAGCCAGCTGCTCCACCATAATCAGCTTATCGCGAGCGATGGCTGGAGACATGGCGAGAAGCTCCTTGACCAGCGACGACACACGATTGTAGTCTAGAGAGCATTCACCGCCAAACGATCAAAGAAGGTGGCACACCTCGCTCAATGACTTGAGCATGCATTTGCATTCGCCGAACGCACTCATTCGCCTGGTCCACTGCGCCATCTAAAG
This sequence comes from Zoopage sp. CT-All, assembly GCA_004114245.1. Taxonomy (NCBI): domain Eukaryota; kingdom Fungi; phylum Zoopagomycota; class Zoopagomycetes; order Zoopagales; family Zoopagaceae; genus Zoopage; species Zoopage sp. CT-All. Next base: position 3,458 of record QZWS01000188.1, read on the forward strand.
CACTCAGACTAGGCAACTATCAGATGGAAATGTCGGGTACGAGGTGCTACTCTACGCCAACGGGACTTTGCCGAATATTCTCCGTTCCAACCCGAATATCACGTACCAGAGAGCCAACCTCGCCCACTTTTGCAATAACATCCGCTAGAGCCGATCAGTGTGAACGAATTTGGCGCAATATCCATGACATACCATGGCTATCCAAGCATTCTCGCGCCTGATCACGTAGCCGCGCCTCTGGTATGAAGTTTGCCAGGAGCGGTGTAGCATTCTCGGTCGTCGACTTTTCCAACGATATATTGCTCTCTGAAGGTGAAGCACCCGAAGTCGGCACAGCACCCGAGGTCGGCACAGCACCCGAAACACTCTGGGGCAACAACGCCGGATGAATGCGAATTTCCTTAAGCGTGCGAATATCTGCCTCAAAGCTGAGCAGCAGACTATCGCGTTTATTTAGCTCTGGATGCGCCCACTGCTTGAATGCATCGTAGGCTCCGGAGACACTTCTAGTTATGCTAAAGACGACTAGCAATGCGCTATAAACATGCGCCTACCGCTCGTGAATCAAAAGATTCTCAGTTGCAGCGCTCAAAGCAGAGCTCTGCACGCGCTGCTCTTCTTGCAGTCGTTTCGCAGCAGCAGCATTTGCAGCGATAGCGGCTGTGCGAGAAGCAGCTAGGCGCGAATGGGAGCGAAAGAGCGCATGGTAGGCTTCGCAGCGCTCCCTAATGGAGTCGGTCGGTCGTCGAAGCGCGGGGTGATCCAATGCCCGATTCATTTCTAGCACAGCTAGGAAACCATAAGCGCCCAGGAGCGACACTTCAGAACGACACACTTTGCGAGTCGGGATGCTCCACAGCAGGGGCGTCGACGATCGACATCAGCGTCTGTGGATCCATCTGAATCTCCACTATCGGCTCGCCATCATTTCCATGCTGTCCGAATTCCAAGAGCTGGCGATCATACACATAGACAACCAGCGATCCCAGATCTTTGGCCGACACGACGGCGGGACTGGCAGCGTCGCCAGCCGGTTCGATCAAGTGCTCAACCGCCAGCTGCATTCCGTCCGCAGTCATCAGAATCTGATCGTCGGCGGGAATTCCAGTTAGAGTTTGCACTTGGAGCTGAAATTCGTCGATTCTAGCGATGTGCGGGTCAGAATGAGAGACGGAATCGGGGGATAGACGGGTCAGGATGAGCGATGACGGGCACGGCGGACACTGGGATCGGGCGGCCCAGCTCCGCTTGGAACACGCGCATATTGCTGACGCTGGGGCGGGTTTGGAGCCCGGTGGTGGTGGTAGGATTGTCCGGTGCGGCGGACGGAGGCAAGACGACAAGGTGGGAGCCAAAGTGCGGCAATTATTCAAGTGCAGGATCACGCACTCGCAGTGCTCACATGCTGACAGCCACAGAACTGCAATCTCTCGCTGCATTATTCCGAGATAAGATGCGCACGAAGGGGGCATGCCAGTGGTGCATCGTCCTCAACCGCAATCTGGTGGAGCTGGCCGTGGAACATGTACCTGAGAAGCAGCCGCTTTCGCTCGCCGAAGCACGGGTCGTAGAATCCAGGAAGATCGGCCTAAGCGACAGATGAATATAGGCCTGTTCTGGGCGCAGATCTACCTTGGTGAAGCCGCCATGCACGATGAGCTGCGACTGCTGCACCATGGATTGCAGCTGGAGTTGAACGTCGGCTAATCGAGCATTCTCCGCTTCGCCCGACATCTGCATCACATCGGTGAAACCAGCCTGGGCATCCAATTTGCTCCAGTCCAGGCTAGAAAGCCTCGCTTTGGATCCGTAGAGTGCGCAAACAATGACGAGTCCTAGAACAGCATCAGTCGTTGCAGGGCCATGCTGACTTGCAACCATCTATCGATCGCTCATAGGCGCCAGCGCGTTCTGCCTGACTACGAATCAATCGAATCGCATTCTCAGCTGCCCGACGCTGCGTCGCCAGGAATACAGCATGTTCCTCGCGCAGTTGTCTCACCTTTCTATATCAGAAGCGTAAATGCTGTAAATGTAAAGGTAGGCGCCGTACTCTGCGCGCTGTCGATGTCGCTGCGGACGGAACCAGACTTGCTCCGCGAGCTCTGCGATTAGCCCAAGCACAAGCGAGGCTCTGAGAGCCGCCAAAAAATTTAGCTCTGAAGAAATCAGCACGGGAACCGTGAACTTTTGGCCCATCCGCGATACACGAAATCGAACCGAGACACCGCTGGTAGTGCTGCACTGCACAACCGTGTTTACCTTGGTGCGCTCTGTGGCTTTTGTCGTGCCACCAACACTCATCGTCAGCCCATCCAACGTACCAAGACCCAGCGAGAGACGAACACGTCGACCAGAGGCGCCAGGAAGACGCCTGTCCCAATTTGCCTGGATATGGCTCCGTACCATACCTGTTTGGAGCTCAACGGAATACCCGCCAGTCTGGTCAGGCCGCTGCATTGTGTATCCGAGAGCAACGGCGCTCAAATCGCCGCCTGTGCGCAATATTGCTTCCATCCCGTGAAGTGGCGTGCCCCAGCCGAAGAGCGAATACCCTGCCCCAGATCGGAAGCTGATATAGCCCGTTCCGTATTTGGTGATTCTGCGGCCAGCAACAAAAACTGCTGATGGTGGACGAGTCCAGGTCGATACAACCGTTGTCATATTCACAAACGAATCCGGCGTTGGAGTCCATCCTGCCCGAAACTGGGCACTCCTTGGCGAGAAGGCCATTGTTGATAGCTCGGCCCAGCCGCGAGAGCTGATGGGGCGGCGCACGGTGATGCCAACGTTGCCCGCACCAGTGCCATTCCGAGCAGCTGCATGTCCAGCAAACGTGACGTGGAGGTCATGAGGAAGCTGGACCTTGACGAGAGCAAGTGAGTGAGAGTGATATGCCCAAATACGGCAACAATACCTCGTAAGAGTGCTTCAACACCAATTGCGTCAACTCGACGCCCTCGTATAATCGGGTCAGCATCGGCGCTTGGACAGGCTGGCTTGCGCTGTACGTCGTTGCACAGTTTCCGCTGAAGACTGGCAGCGACGCAACATCATCCGCTTCGTATTCATCTTCTTCGTCAGAATCATATGCGCTTTGCTCATAGGGCTCGAAGAAAGGTGTCGCGTCAAGCGTGAGCTCGAACTCTCCCTATAAGCTTGCCCATTAGCCATGGTGCTACGATGTCACGCAAGAATAGCACGAACCTTGGCTCGGACAAGCGAGTCAACCTCCACTTCCCGTTGATCCCTTAGCTTTTGCTCAAACTTTCTCCTAAACTAGCATTTGTTTCAAATATGTTAGGATACGCAATGCAATGGCACGCTAAACCTCGTCCTTGCTCTCGAAGCCATTGATGAGCTCCATTCCCGAGCCCAAGCCGGCTTCGCCATACTCATCATACGCCCTTCGTTTATGTGTGTCCATCAGAACTTGCACAGTGAAGCTAATAAATAACTTCAAGGATGCTATGCTCACCTTCGTAGGCATGCTGCAGCGATCGAAAGGCATCTTCGGCCGCATCTTTATCCTCTGCAAGGACGTGCTTGTCCGGATGCATGGTGCGACACAATCGCCGATACTGCTCTCGTATCTCTTCCTCCGAGGCCTGCAGGATGATGCAATATCAATGGGTGCACACACCGACATGGAATGCTAACGCTGCGTGGGAGGTTGAGGATAGCGTAGTAGTTGCGCGCTTCCGGTCGAGCTATTCGGAGCCCGCCCTCCGTGCTTTCTTCATTGTCTACATATAGCGGCGCTGTCGCCGCGGTGGGGGCGGCATCCTCGTCGACATTGTCGTACGCGTCGAACATCATCGAGGCCAGTGGGCAGGGTCGCAGTCAACATCCCAGATGGCCGCGTCACCAGCCGCCGCATTGGTCGAGCCGCTGACGATGTTCATCATCATCCGAAAAGATCTCCACAAAGTATTCAGCGCAATGACTTTATCTTGACTGTGATGCCGGCAGGCGCTTGGCTGGCCAACGGGAGCTGTTGCGGCACAGGCCTGCCACGCAACCTCCGCCGCCCTCTGGACATTCCGGGATCTTGCCGACACGCAGGCATATGTACAGGATATGCAAAACGCGCATAAGGTGCTGCTGGAGGTATCTGAATGGTAGCCGCGCGCACTTGGACTCGAGTCCTTGCTAGGCAAAGAACGCAAACGGCCTGGAATCTGTCGTCGCGGCGCTCCGCGACCGCTGCATCCCGCATGTGCAATGGTGCGAGCAGCCCGAGAACATTGTGACGAGCGTGGCAACGGCGCCAGTACGAAAGGCGGCGCTGGGAGATGCCCTTAAAAAGTGCCAACTCTGGAAGTAAATGCAGCGCCTTGGGTTCGTGCTGCACAACGTCCCGTAGCTCCGTAGCTGCCGTGTCCGGAGGTTGTGTCACCATGTCCATGGTTATTGCGCGTGCGATTGTCGCCTTGCTCTTTTCCACCTGCAGTTGATGTCCTGCACCGCGCACGTCGACGGCTACGTGCTCTCCGCCTCCAGCATTCTCGATGAATTTGCCAAAATATTCGACGGCGCTGCTCCAACCTTTGTCGGGAGGGCGCCCGGCCGCGTCAACCTCATCGGTGAGCACTTCGTGGCATGATGTCACATCGATGACGCCGACACTCCCAGGCGAGCATATTGATTATGCCGGATTCGATGTCCTTCCGATGACAATCGATCAATGTATTGAGATGGCTATACTGGTGTGTGACGAGGGTTTGATTGCAGCATTGCTTGCTCGCGCTCACCATTCCAGTGCACAATATGTCAACGCCCATGATTCAGATCCACAATGTCGATGATGCCAAGTATCCATCCAAGGCGTTCCCTGCAGTCGGCGGCGATATCTGCATCGACGCGGATAGCCACCATTGGACAGATTACTTTAAATGTGGCTACAAGGTGCACATCTTGTATTGCTATCAGTCTGCGCTGGACACCCATTAAAGGGAGTGATGGCATCCGACCGCGCACAAAATACTCGCTTGGTTGGGATGAAGTGTCTCGTACGCGGCAGCATTCCTGAGGTTTGTCTCGCCGGGCCGACAGCCGACAGCCGATATTGACATCAGCCAGGGATCTGGTTTATCTAGCTCATCGGCTTTGGTTGTCGCTGCAGCACTAGCTACCGCTGGAGCTCACGGTATTGAGCTGGAGAAGCAAGCTCTGGCTCAGATATGCACTGATTGCGAACGCTATATTGGAACCAATGGTGGTGGGTAAATCGCCAATTCTATCCATCACTCCTTTAATTTCTGCTAGCATGGATCAGACCTGCTCCATCTTTGGCCAAGAGAACACCGCCCTTCTAGTATCGTTTCGGCCAGTGATATCCGTCATGAATGTTGCTCTTCCGCGTCAAGCCCGCTTCGTCATCACCAACAGTCTGGTGGCTTCGCGGAAAGCTGAAGAGAGTGCACTGCAATTCAACACTCGCGTAGCAGAGACTGTTATGGCAGCACGCCTTCTCAGTGGTGGTTCGCAGGATGCGCTCCGTGACGTCGTTGACCAAGCCCGATGCAAGCTGGCATTGATTGATATTCGAGTTGCCATTGACCATGTCCTCGAGTGCGTGGAGGTTCAGCTGGGCTGCTGGCGCCAGTGCGGCATTACTTGGAATGAGGCCGCCGTCGTTCTTGGTGTCGACGTACCATTTAAATTCACGCGGTATGAGGGAATAACAACGCGTCTAGGCCGAAGAAATGCGGCTTTCATTCCAACGCCGTCGACCGCTAGCTGCTAATCGATTGTGGATCTATGATCGTGCCAAGCATGTTTTGGAAGAAGCAAGACGCGTCCTGGATTTCGTTGATGTTTGCAAACAAGCCTCTGAGATGTCAAATACGACCTTGCCTCTGAAAGTATGTTCCGATTGTCTCTGTATATTTGTGACTAACAGATTGGAAGAAGCTTGGTCAGCTAATGGATGAAAGCCATGCAAGCTGCAGTCAGCTGTTCGATTGCAGTTGTCCCGAAGTGGATGCTCTGGCTAAAATATGCCGCGATTCAGGAGCGTATGGCTCGCGGATGACTGGTGCGGGCTGGGGAGGTTGCGTAGTCTCCCTTGTTCCTGCAGACAAACTCACGGCCTTTTGCGACCGTGTCAAGAAACAATACTACGATGCTCGGTTTCCGCATCTCGCGAAGGTAGAGATTGACAAGGCTATGTTTGTCGTACAAGCTGGACCGGGGGCCGTCATCGAGCGAGCATACTAAGTGATGTGCAGGGCTGCTTAAAATAATTAAGGTAGGCACCCTGCGTATGCCTAACTTGTCAGACTCCAGGTCCGACATATGATACATAGCATTCCTTACATGGCCTCAACACGCTCCTGACTATTGTCCAAAGCAACAAACTTTACAACATCCTCTCCCAGATCATCTGTCTCCGCTGCCCCGCTGCCTTCGAAATCACACTTCTTGCTACTATTATTCAAAGGAAGTTCGGCCTCGCACTCGGCACTCGGTCGACTTAAAAACCCCTCAATATCTTCGAGCGTGAACGACGACTCGCCACGGCCGTCCTCTTCTGCGGCACGCTGCAGCTGTGCTACCAACTCGTCCGCTTGCTCCTCGCGAGCCTTGAGACACATGGCTACAATACGACGCAGCTTGGACTCGATTTCGGCCTCCTTGGCTGTTTGCACAAGGGATCCAATCTCACTGCGCTGGCGAGAGAGCTCAAGCATGGCAGCAGCAACGTATACGCGCAGACTATCAATGCCACCGCAAGACGCTGGATCAGTCCAAGCGCTTGTTTGGGCGACCTCTGATATATCTTGACCACCATTGACCTGATCCCGAAGCACAGCAACTCTGCGTCTGAGCAATGTCAACTCCTTAGCTTGGGCGCGAGAAAGCTCCAGTCGCCTCCTGGCAGCTGCCAGTTCGTGTGCGGCTTGACGGTACTCTTGTTGGGCATGAGCACGGTCGTTGTTTCGCTGCAAGATGTCTCGAGTGAACTCGGCGTCCATCTCCCTTAGCATGCCATCGACAACTAGCAAATGGTATGTCAAGCACGAATCCATATCAATTCCTACCTGACTTGACTTGCGATGTCTTGGCCTGGATGACACTGACAGGCCCGCTTTCGTTGGTTCCATTTAATCCCACGGCCGTCTCGCGCACACCACTACTGGCTTGCATATCATCATCCTCGCTCATAGCCTCCTCTAGGCATCCTCCGCCTTGTATGTCGACATAATCTCCGACGCCTACACCAGCGTAATTTCTTAATCGCGAGTCGGCACCAGCGGCAATGAGCAGTTCCATGGCCCCACGAGCACCAATATTTGCGGCCAGACAGAGAGCGGTGTTGCCATCGCGGTCCTGGACATCCACCACATCCTCCATCCCTTGCTGTGCTTCCTTGTGCTCGAGGATGTACTGGAGCAACACTGATGCATAGTATCGTCCGACACCAGCTCTGCCGTGAATACGCGTCGCAAGAACGGCATGATGAAGCACAGTTCGACCAAGGGAATCGCAGACGCCAACGACGCTGCCGAGCTCCAGCACGATTTGCGCAAACACACGTCGATCGTAAGCGGAGGTATACATGACTGCGCGATGCAGGGCAGACTCGCCACGGGTATTAACATTATGGGGGCTAGCGTTGGCGGAATGCAAGAGCCATTGGAGGGCCGGAATGTGTGCTAGGGCGGCGGCGTAATGCAGCGCAGTGTTGTTGTCGTCATCCAAGGCGATGTTTGGGTCGAGGTCTGCGGGCGGAGGACCAGCAAGAAGATCCGATTGGGAGGAGGGGGCGGACGGATCGCGGAGGAAAATGGATTGGAGTAGGTCGCGGTGATCCCTCAAGGACTGCGACCGATGGCTGATCGCCGATTGCTGATGAAGCGACAGGGCCGTGTCACTTGCAGCGACAGCGTCGGGATGAGCATTGGCTGATGCGACGACGCGCCCGAGATTAACGCTGGAAGGCAGCGCTGATCGAAACGGCGAAGAGTCTGGTCTTGTCAGCAACGACGATGACGGCGTAGTTGCAGCTGTTAGTACCGGATCATGCACGATCTTGACCCGATTCGCGCTCGGCGATAATGACGCACCAGTAGCAAGCGCGTCGGCCATGCTCAACACCTCCTCGACCAGCAAAATCCCGCCGGATTTGCTCATGACGACCCCGTCTGGATCGGCGCCGATCAGATTTCGCAAAATTCCGTACACGCCATACTCGACACAGAGCCGCGCGGCACGCTCGAGCGGAATCCATGTTCCCTGGTATCTCCCGTACCCACCCTGCACCTTTTCATACACATTTATGTCCTGAGGGTGCAGTGCGGAGGTCGCGGCGGGCGTTGAACTAGATGACTGTGACAGGGGGAGGCTGCCACCCAGTGCCGCTGTCACACCATGAATAGATACTCCAGGATGAATGATATCGCGTTCGATTACCCGCGTGCGCTTCGTCTTGTCCAGTCCGGCGAGCTTGAGGATCTGGGTTGCATTCATGTAGTGATCGCGTCGGCGCTTCATAATAGACGTGGCGGGAAGCGGGAGCTCGAGCACGTCGATGCTCGAATACTGCATCGCGTGAATCGCGGGGAGCGCAATGAGGCCCGGTGGGGGTTGCAGTGGTTGTGGCGCGGTGGACATGATTTGGGGGTGAGACGCGAAGAATACCGTAGTATGGCAACCACGTCACGGGGGCTGACAGCAACGACGCGAAATACGGTATTCCGCTTTTCACCCGAGCTCTGCATTCACCATCATGGCCTCGACGCCCGCTGCTGCGCGCAATGCCGCCTCGCGCCTCAATTGGACCGCGCTCCTCTCCACCTCGCTCAAGCCCACCACCACGCAATCGCTGGTCTCATTCCGCAAGCGCTACGACGATGTCAAGCGCAACCTTGCCGTGCTGCAAGACGCGCACAAAGAGATCGATTTCACGGCATATCGCGCCGTGCTCTCCAATAAGAAAGTCGTGGACGAGGCCGAGAAAATGTGGAAAACGTTCAAGCCCTCAAAGGTGGATCTCGCCGGGCAGATGCGTGTGATTGGTGAGCTCGAGACGAAAGCGGTGGCCAAGGCCCACGAGGCCGGAGAGCGGATCAACGCCGAGCTGAAGGACCTGAGTGACACGCTCAAGAACATCGAGACTGCGCGCAGCGTGGACCAGTTGACGGTGGACGATGTCGTTCAGGCGCGGCCAGAGTTGATCGAGGTGGTCGAGAACCGATTGAAGGATGGCAAGTGGTCGGTGCCAGGGTACTATGAAAAATTTGGGGCCAAGAGCGCGTTCTAGAGGGGTGTGGATGGCGAGGTGTGCGCCCTGGGCATGGGTGTGGTCTGTTTGGAATCATTAGATACGCCTGCTTCGATATCGCATTGGTGTCTGCGCCGCGAATTCCGGGGATTGCACGCGATGCACTGTCATGGGTGGAGCTGGTCGGATGGACTGGGCGCCAGCCTGTTCATGACCAGGACTCGTGCCGCGCATCGATCCACCGTCATGCGTGAAAACCCAGATGGTATAGCCTGACTGGCCTGCTCGCGTCGCAACTCACCATGACGCTGCAATTCGAGGACACGCATCGCCTGTTCTTGCAGTCGCTCATTGCGCGTCCCTCGCACTCGTTGTCCGACTGCGACGCAAAGCACCTCTTCACGCAATGCTGCCGGCTGACCAACCGTGCCCGCCGTCATCCAGTCCCTGACACAGCTGACGTTCCCACCAGTCACTCCGGATTTGACGGCGTTTGACGCGTTCATGGGCGAGCTGAACCGCGGCATGGACGACCTAGATCTGGAGATCAAATGCCAAACGGATATGGCGGCGGTGGCGGCTCCGGCAGATACCATCAGCAAGACGTGGTTCCTCGTACGTCATCGACATCCATCCTCTCAAGCCGCATCCTCCGACCCCATGCTTGTTAGATCAATCGAAACGACGATGAAATTTCAAAGCTCGCAACGGACTTTACCCCTGCCGAAATCGCCTACTTCAAGCGCCTGCTAGAGTCCTGCGCCAAGTCTCCCAGCGATGCCTGGTCTGTTTCCGCCATAGACGCCCTTCGCGACCGCCCAACTGGGCTGACGTACCGCGATTCCGAAGATCTCGTTGATAGATTTGTCGCGCGCGGGTGGGTATCACGCGTTGCTGGAGGTAAAATCGGGCCGGGTCAGCGCGTGCTGATTGAGCTCGCGCAGTGGCTCGCAGAGGAGTACCCTACGCGGGTGCGTGAATGTATCATATGCGAAGAACTTGTTGTAGGGGGGTACGGCGCCGAACGGTGCTCGCAACGGATATGCAAGGTTAGGATGCACGCCCATTGCGTTGCTGCAGTGCGGGCAAGGAGTCGAGGCGGTGATGCAGGGATCAAGTGCCCGGCACAGGACTGTAAGGCTCCATGGACTGGGGTCATCATGGGCGTGGTGGGAGATGGGTGTGGGTCGACAGGCGGAGGAAAACGCACGAGGATAACAAGAGTGTCGCAAGACAGTGATGATACTTCCTCGGATGATGATGCTGGGATTGTTGGAGCCGAGACGTTGTAGCCAGGGATATGCTGTGTATACGATTGGAACGAGCTTTGCTTCTTTGTATATTAACGTCAGAGTTGCTTACCATTATGGAAGAGCCTGGCAGCTACTGTTGAATAAGGCCATTCAATAGTATAAGGGACTATTATGGCCACATGGCCTTGTAAAAGGATATATTCTGCTGTAATCGTTGGCATCAACTAACCCAGGAATGACAATATTTATACATAGCCATCGTCACCCAGCATCATCTAATCCTTATGTGTCTTATCCATATCCTCTCTTGGTATGGATGCATCGTCACGAATACGCTTTGCCTCGCTCACACCTTCAACAAATACTCCGTCAAGCCCGAGGTCTCGCATTGCCCACCCCAACTCGCCATCCATCCACCTCGACACACCACTTGACCATGGAGTAGCATCGGAGTATTGGTACGTGAACGCGTCCACATACAGACCGCACTGGTCGTGGGCGTGCCTGACAAGCTGTAGACCGTCGCCACTACCTGCGAAGCCAGCCAACCGCATGGCTAGTTTAATAATAATGCCTAGCCCCATGTACCGCAGCCATGCGGGCAGCGGCACATGGAAATAATACTTTACAAAGCATAGGCGCTCAATGCCGAGTGATTTTGTCAGCAGCATATCTGCCGGGGTGGCGTGCTGCCAGTGCCTGCCAACGAGGAGCGAGAGCTGAATGTGGTCCGGATTTGGCGGGATTTTGGACCGGAGGTAGGTAAGGCATGGCCTCTCCAATGACTCGATGATGATGCGCGGTGTAGATGAGTGGGCGGGCGGCAATGCATGGCTGCTTTGGAGAAGGTCCGCTCTGGTCAGCTCGTCGATGATCAGATCCTCAAAGAAGAACTCGGACGCGCCGGAGCGCGACTCGTGAGAGTTATGATGATGCGCTGCCTTGACGTCAAGGATAATTCCTAGCCATAGCGTTAGGCGGTCCAAAGGAGCGAGGACGAGGACGCACCAACGGGTCGAGCGAGGTTCTGGGACATGCTATTGACCAGATCCAAAAATTCTCCAAACGTCGGTATCGCGTATGCGGAAAGGTCTTCCTCAGCACCGGTATACATGCCCTGCCTGTTCTTTGTACCACGAACACGCAGCGACTTGATCTCCTCCAGGGTAAAGTCCTCGATCCACCAGCCATCCCGAGCACCATATGCCGCATAGCCTCCAGGCACACGCACCGTCATGGACCTTTTCCGATTCGCAAACACGTCCAAGTCGGCGATATTGGTTGCATGGGAGAGCTCGAGACCGTGAAAGCACACAATGCCGTGGTCTTTGGTCAGCACCAGGTCGGGCTCGATGTGGTCAGCGCCGGCGAGAATCGCAGCGCGGTAGGAAGCAATGGTGTTTTCTGGGTGCAGCGTGGGATCGCCGCGGTGAGCATAGATGAGCGGCGGGCGGTGGTGGAGCGAGTGGCGCCATGGCGCGGGCTGCGCGGCGGTGCTGGTTGGCATCGCGGGAATGTTGATTGCCACGTCATCGGTATCAACAGGCTGCCCGGCACTCGCAAAGGAAGCAAGCAGATCGCCGAGTCGCCGCTTGACAACCATCGCTCTGCTCTAGCGGTGACTGCGGGTGGCTCACAAGAGGATTCGTCCTACATTGCTCCCACACTGCTCCTCCATGAAAATACATACCAAGTATTTTGTGGAGGCGCACTGCATTACTAAAGACACTGGACGCATCGCACTGCTCAAGAGTATAGCACTGATTGCCACAAGACAGCTCTCTTCAAGTTGACATAATCACAGCAGCGCATCTATCCCTGTTGCCCCCCCTTCGTCTCATTGTTGGCAGCGTCGTGCGCGGCCAAATCCCTCTGTAGTGCTGCCAGATCCACAGACTCATATGTTCGTGACTTGTCCTTGAGCAAATACTTATATTGCTCACCGCTTGACGGGGCCCCTCCACCAGCAGTGGTGCCGCTTGGCGATGGCTTTCCGACAGGTGTTTCATTCTTCCAAAAGATTGGGACTGAAGGATTATGAACGCGTTGGCTGCCGGACCTCTTAAAGGTTTGAGATGGCTGTTTGGTGGTGGACATAGGCGTGGCTGGAGCAAAGCGGATTGAAGTAGCCGACAGAACTGGAACGGTAGATGATTTTGAGCCGCTAGAGGATGATCCCAGCAGATTGAGCGATAAATAAAGGGCCTTAATCTGAGACGGAGGATTCACTACTTCCTTTGCTTTCTCTTTACCCTTTGAATCGTTGGGGTTGTCCACGCATGCAGCCGTACCATAATTGTCTAAATACCTGCACTGACCCCACGGGTGGTCGTGCGACTGGTCCGTGCGAGGAGATTCGCCCAGTTTAGGCAGGTCATACGTGCAGTCGTGGACTCGCGTCCACGCATATACGGGTTTTTCAGGAATATGGAGGAGCGTTTTGGCCTTGTGCGTCAATGATTGGCCTTCTGCAATCACGCACTGCAAAATATACTGAAGCGAGCATACCTTTAATTTAGACAGGTAAAGCTTGGAGCTGCAAGGCGTGTCCCATGGGCATGCGCCTTCGGCGATACACTGCTCATCAAGCTTATGTAGATCTTCGTCAGACATGTCCTTGGTCCGAAAATCTGCATTCTTTGCCTGCCTTTCCCAGCTGTAGGAGTTGATCGAGTCGGTGGTCCATAGAAAGCTGGCGTCCTGTGGAGAGAGCCATAGTGTCATCGAAGCCTGGGCGAAGGGAACGAAGTTGATGGCGACGAGGGCGGCGGCCGACACAGCCAGCACCGCAGGAGGGACTCGTTGGTCGAACATTGGTTGGGTGTGGTTTCTGTGTCGAGTGCGAGTTGATTCGAGGCGGAGGGTGGCGGCAGTGGATGATGGGCGGTATTGGATGGTCGATTTGTTTTCTGCGGCTAGGTCCGTAAGACGGTGGACTGCGTGGTCCCGGAACGGACGACGACCGAAGGCGAAGCCGAGGGAAATCGACAGTGAGGACTATCCGATCCTCGGAAAACAGTCTGTGGTGGTGATGTGATTCCTGCCAACCCAACCCCCTTAATTCTTTGTATAGATGGAAGCCCGTGTGACTGGGGGGACCAATCGGGACTGGGGTAGTGCGGTACAAGTATCAATTTTATTCAATATCTGAAAATATAGGCGAACGGCCTGAATATGGCCTTAACCACTGAGCCACAGACTGAGAGCCTCAAGGATTGTCAAGCACAGCAACAACACTCTAACTGCACTGGCACAACAGCGCATGCCAGCAGGACGACTGCATGCTGTGCTGTATGTCACATGATTGTCTACTCTCAATCTCGAGACATCGCAATACGCATCCAAGGGCTTGTTGCAAGAATACGATGTCGACTCGAATGCCCACACTGCGCCAATCACATCGCTATACTTATTAAACTAGCATCAACCCAACCGCCAACACGGCACCTGCTATGCCCACGGTCAAGCCGCCCACGCTCCTCGCCCCGGCAGACGCCTGGGCTGCGGGGGCCTTGACTAACTGCACAACTGGCGCAGGCCGATCCGCATCCTTGTCGCCGATCATGTCCCAGGCCTGCGTTCTTCCGGCATCACACATTTGGACGACCTTGAACCAGGCCTTGTCGTCCTTGAGCACGCCGAGCGCGGGTGCCCGGAACTGCACGCCAAAGTCCTCGTACTGGCCATCGGGGATGCCGCCGACCACTGCGGCGGGCACAGTGGCGTTGGCCGTGCCGTTGGTAGCGACTGGCGGCGCGGGCACAGCGCCGATCCCGGAATATGTCCAGGTGATGGTGCCCACGGTGTCGGACATCGGCTTGCCGTGCACCATCGCCGGCGGCGTGAGCTGTCGCCGGGTGGTGGTGACCGTCCACCCGGGCATCATCTTGGCGGTGGCCGACAGCACGCCCTCGGGGATCGTCATGACGACGGCGTTTGTGAGGGTTGCGTTTGCACATGGGTGCCCGACGCGGAACGCAATGGCGGAGTAGGCATCGGCAGGGGCGGTGTCCGGGTTGGCGGTGATGTGGGCCTGGACGGCCGAGGGGGCGGCTGCGAGGGCGGCTGCGAGGAGGACGGCCGCGAGGAATGGGGTGCTGGTAGCGCGCATCGTGTGTGATTATGCGGGAGGTGCAGGTGGTGCGTGGGTGTATGTGGCGACAAGGGGGGTGAGGGGGAGAGGGCGACAGCGGGCAGCCACGTTGTGATGAGCAGAAGCAATATATGCACTCTCTAGCCAAATGCGGCTAGTGGCTTGCCAGCCATTAGAGAATTTGCGCAACACCATTCCGAATGACCATTCCATTCCCATTCCATACCCATTCCATACCCATTCCACTGGCTGGCCTATTCACCTCATTGGAATGGCTGCTCAATTAATGGTCATCCTGCTAGCTATTGGTATTGACTGCCA
>QZWS01000189.1:0-18339 GCA_004114245.1 Zoopage sp. CT-All
GAAAAGTTGTAGGTAATTGAATTTTTGAATTTTGCGCAAAGCCTCTACTGCACGTCGCGACACCCAGCAGCATGCAGCCTCTCAGCGAAATCGCGCTTTCCGTTGCGACGCACCCCGACTCGTCGGCATACCTCTGGGACATCCGTTCTGCCGCCATCCACCACACGTACAAGCAGGCCACTGCCGTGCGCGCTGCATCCGTCGCCATCATCAAAGATGTGTCCTCCAGTCTGCCGCGGCTGTTTGTCGTCTTGTCGGCCGAGAAAACGCTCATCCACATCTACCATTTTCTCAAGGCGCGTGGCCGGGTGTATTCTGCATTCGCATGCTGACGCTCTCTGGATAGGAAGTGCCAGTGGTCAAGTTCACGGCGCCGGAGAAGTTGACGTGCGTCTCCGCGTCTGCATCGGGTGTGTATGTTGCCGCTGGATCCGAATCGGGCAAAATTTATCTCTGGGAGGTATGTTATGCTTCAATGATGGATGGGCACCGACTGACGAGACGAACAGGTGCACAGCGGTAACCTCATGCACTGTGTGGACGCGCACTTTCGACCCGTCACCAGTGTGCTGTTCGCCGCTCGGGATCTGGCGCTCGTGAGCTCCGCAGACGATGCCAATATTCTCGTGTATCTCCTCGCAGAGTGAGCCCGCAGCGTCCGACCACGCAGTATTTACACGCCCTGTAGCTTGGTGGATGTGAGCAGCACCGACCCACCAAGACCAATCGCCACCTGGTCGCAGCACTCTCTTGGCGTCGCGCATCTAGCCGTGTCGCCCACCGCCAGTCTTTCGCAAGCCTGGGTGTATTCATGCTCTGCTGACCGATCGCTGCATGTCCGACAGATGGCCACCGGTGATCTGCTTGCCAACTTGCTCTTCCCCGAAGCGCTGTCCTGCGTTGCCACAGGCCCCGATACGGCGTCGACAATTTTTGTTGGCGCTGCAAACAGCCATAGAATTTTTCGCGTTGATACGCACCAGCATTTGGAGGTAACCGATGCCAGCAAAAATCTGCTCGGAATGGGCTGGGAATCAATTGGTGGTCCGGACCGAGTGCAGACTGTCGGACTGGATGCCGTCGAGGCTGGAGGACTGCCAAAGCACGAGTACATTCATGGTAGCGGTGGCAGCGTCAGCTCGATTGCGACAAGCATGGACGGACGATTGATGGTGTCGGCCGGTGCCATTGGATCCACTGGGTTTGAGTCGTCAACCACTTCGCAGCCAACCGCCGATGCGAACGGAGCCATTGGTGTAGTGATTGTCTGGGATGTCAAGTCACGCGGAGCCGTGCGTATCTTTTCGGCTCACAAGGGGCCGGTGACGAATGTTTGTCTCTTCTTGCGGCCAAAGCTGTGGCCTGATCAAGACGCTGGCGGTTCTTCGGTCGGACTAAAGACGATGAGCGCTGGCGTGCGTGCCTTCAAGCGGACGCGTGTGACGCACGAGGACATGGCGGATCCACTCTTGCGGTTGACGACGACCAAACTTGAGCAGAGGTCGTCTTGCATGGCTGACCTATGGGAACAGGTCTTGGACAATGTGTCTCTACAAAGAATAGACCCCCAACAGCCTGCAGCATTTGCAGCACCGGACGCTCCGGATGGCGAAGTCCAGGCGTTGAGGGACCAACTTGTCAGGCTCAAGCAGCACCATCGGCGCGTGAGCGAGCAAACCCGACGACTCTACCAGCTAAAGGTGTCTGACTGGGCTCAGCGACGGCAATCAACGAACGCAATAGATCTGGACTTGACGAGTGAGCCGGATGTTGAAATGGAAACGGAAATGCAGCATAGCTGAGACCAGAGCCACACGAGCTTGCTACAATTATCCGACAAGCTACTCTCAATGGGCGTCAATGCGCGGAGACTCTCGCCCGCGCCCAAATCGGCTCATCCTCCAGAGATGCCGCTCGAATCAATCGGCAAGCAGCTGTATGCACTGCTAGGCGATGAAACGGCCGCGGAGCTTGCCGATGGATCCGTCACATCACCTTCCGGCGAATCCCTCCGCGTTCATTCCGGTAATGAGCCCGGTTGTTATCGCGCTCGGCTCACGACAGCTAGCCATTTTGAATTCACTGCAACGCACTTCGGATGACGCTTGGACGGAGGGAGCCGTTGCTAGCGCGTACCAGGGCTTGACAGATCTTTCGCATCTGCTCACATTCTCAGCCGATTCCACCGACCTCATCCTGCGTCTTGCCTCGTCCAACGAACCGACCCACGATCACCGTGATGTATTTGCACACAAATGTGTAATTGTAGCGCGAGTGCCCTATTTTCACGGTCTACTTCTCGGCGGCATTGGAACGCTCAAAACGGAGTCCCTTGTGAAAGCAATAAGACACACCGTTGTCGAACTACCGACTGATATCTTCAAAGGTTCCATGCTGAAGCTCTACTTGAAATATGTCTATTCCAACATTCTTCCTCCCGACTTGTCTGCGCAGCAACTTTTTGGTCTCTACAGGGCGGCAGACTACCTTGCCGACGATCAGCTATGCGCAACCATCATCTGGACACTGTTTGAGCGAACCCATGCCTATCGATGCGCATGCGACACTTGCCTTAAAGCACTACCATCGCTTCTTCGTTTTTCAGAGCGGTTCAGGATAGATAGCATTCGTATTGGCGCCATGCATGTACTTGTGCATGGCTGGGAGTATGTATTTTCTGAGGTGCCCATGTCGTTTGTGTCCCTCGATGAAAGCATACGAGACGAGCTAGTTTTGGATATCACAGAGCGCATCGGGCCCGAAAACATGATCAGTGCACTGCATAGCTACCTCGCAGTCGGCGCAACATTCGAGGCATTCTCGTCCCGGTTCGCGTTCGATCGAGCAGGTCTCATTGATCAGTCTCAGCAGCTAATTAAGGATCACTGCTGTGCGTGTATTATCCTAAATGTGTCGGATGTTCTTCGAGGAAGCGAACTTGCCGCCGCACTCCAAGGATGGGAAAAACGAGAAGCAGTGCAAGAGCTCCTGCACATAGTCTGTGAGGCTCTTTCTGATCGCAATGCTGTGAATATTTGGTCGGCATTTCTTGCGCGCACTCTAGGATGCATAGGGGCTGGCGCCCCCGAAGTTAGATATGCAAGGGAGCAGGTCGTGCTGTATCTTAAACGTCGCTGGCCTAGCATTGCTGCATTAGGAGGGTTCAACGGGTTGTACCCCGAGAAGCTCGACATGCTGTCTGAAGGCTAGAACCATCGCCGCTAATCGCCGCACCCTGCTGACATATTGTTAGAAATCGGAATACCAGTAACGGATCTTGTCATCGCTGAGGACAAAAAGGCGCGATTCGGGAAATCGAGAACGGGGCTACAGGCATCGGCTCCGTCTAGTTCTGGAGCGCCGAGCACTCTTACTAAATCACCAAGTTTGAACAGTGAGTTTCAGGACTTGGCATTGTCCGCGCCTTCAATGCCTAGGAACACCCCAATTGAGCCGGCAGTGGGACAGACCGTTTTCCTCGTCGATGGACGACGAGGTGTCGTACGCTTCCGTGGAGCTACAGAATTTGCTGGTGGCAAGTGGATTGGCGTTGAGCTTGTATCTGGTGGTAACTATAGCCTTTATGTTCTATATGACGGCTGAATTGCAATGGTAGTTGGTAAAAATGATGGGTCTGTTAATGGACACCGCTACTTCTCGATTCAACATAGTGGAGCGAGCGGCGTCTTTGTTCGACAGAGTGCTATACAACAAATCGAATGACAGTAAGCGAAAATAATATCTATGTGGAATGACAGAAACGCGCATCCGTGGTTTCAGTGCCGAGCAGCTAGCTATTTGCGTCTCATATCCACTCCTGTAGCAAGCCATTCAATACAAATCGCTCGTAGAACATGCCGCTGTAGAAGCACAAGAAAGCAATGACTGCCACAAAAAAAACCTGACTGTCGCTGAAGCGCTGCCAGCGGACGATGCTCACAGGGAGCGACGATACGGTCGTGGAGCGAAGGTGCCGTCGAGGAATCGCCCCTCCATTTCCGAACGATGGTGACAACGGTCCCAGGGACATGAGCGAGTCTACAGTGTTGACTGCAGACAAGCCATCGCGGTATGTCTGAGGGAACCGCACCGTTCTAGGCGTGTCGACCGTTGGTGTAGCGCTACCACTCGTTGCAGCCGAGGCCGACTCTAGTATAGCAGCGCACATCAAGCACCGATAGTGGAAAGGTCGTGCTCACGATTATGAAGGGAGTGAATGCTGCGATGCTTGGCTTCCCTGCGCGCCCGAACGGAAGCCACCTGTCCAGCCTTGGTGGGCTCCTCGACCGCAGATACCTCACCATTGACACGCACGACACCATCGCCTGCACCACGGGCTACGGTTAGCACGCATTTCGTGCCGCCTCGGGCCACAACACGAAACCCAGCCGGGATGCGCACCACGTCCACGTCAGGAGGCACAACACGAACGTCCCAGCCCATTGTGTTCCACCCACCACCGCCCGTGACTTTCGCACCCGCATAGGATGGAATGCGCACCTCGGCGCCGGCTACTAGCTTTCGTGGGTCAACAGTGAGCTGGGCGCTCCACCTTGACGGGGGAAGATCGTAAGACTCGCGAACAAGATTCAACGTTGATCGGGCCAGGTAGGGTGGAGCAAGGTATTCGTCGATCGCTGCGAGTAGCCGTGGAACGCAAGCTGCAGCACGGCCAATGGCCTGCTCGATTTTTGCCGGCGTGAGCTCGCTTTTACCATCGCCAGACTCCAAATAAGTGACATGCAATGAGTGTGGGTCTGAAACGGTGCGGATGATCCAAACAGAGACATCCAGATCGGCACGGACACGGCCTGCGTCAACAGGAACGGCGGGATCGGTGACGGAGGTTGAGAGAAGCTCCAAAGCTGCGGTGGTGGGGTCCGCAGTGACATGACGTAGCAAGCACATGTCTCGAGCAGGTGCGCCGTTACGCGCTCGAAGTTTTACATACTCGAGGGTGGTTCGCGAATCCAGCGTCTGCACGATAGCGGAATCTTCGAAGCGACGGTCCCAAATGCGACAGCAATCTGCGCTGCGAATCATGGCTGCGAGCTCCTCTGGCTTGGGCAGCGGCGCGCCAATCGGGCGTCGAATGGTTGCTTGCACGCGGACGGCGGGGATGGACTGGCCTGGGACTACGCGGGTCCACACCCCAGTTCCAGCAAACTCGGCTTTGGATGATTTGCCCGCCCAAGGAACCCAGGAGTCCTGTGAAGCATCATCGTCGAGCTCATGGACGCGTCCACGCATGCGGACAACGGCATAGTTATGCTTGTGCTGGACGCTGGACGCTAGCGGTAAGGACGTGGGCGGGGAGGCAAAGATAGGGGACGTCACGGGCGATGAATGAAGAACACTGGCGTCGGAGATATTTAAAGGGGTTGCCAGAGCGGGGTCGTCTAGTGATGAGATGCTAGCTCGAATGGGAGACAGTGCAGGCGTCTTGGGCCTCTCCGGGCCATCCATTGAAAAGGAAACGGGGCCAGGAAGGGCTAGGGTGGACATGCCCGAGCTATACGATCCAGTGGTGCATTTTTGAATATCGTTTATGACAGAAGTCGGTTGTTTTGGATTGGCATGGCTGTTCTCGAAGGACAGAGTTGGCACCGCCAATTTTTTCTTCTCGGCAGGAGGGGGCGCAGTGGTTCGAATGGATGTGGCAGCGCCACGTAGAACTTTTCCGTTAACGCGTACCATCTTGTCGTCTTGCTTGCTCGGTGCCACCTGGAGAGTGCATTTCTTGCCAGCGTGCAATGTCACCAAAATGCCGGAATGAGCCTTGGCGGCACTAAGCTTGGTGACGAGAACATCTGATTGATCAACGGTGATGGAATATCCGCGATCCCATCCAGCGTGTTGCGTAAAAATATGAATCTCAACCGTTTTCGGTGCTTCGGCGTTTGTGTTCGCGGCTAGAGTGACGTCAAATGTCATTTCCTTGACGTGATACTTCTCCGACTCAACCATCACTCCTCGTGGATTCACAGTGAGCGGTGGCGGACCATGGGCGCGGATAAAGTCCGCGACCTTGGCCACACACAAAGGCGTCTGCGTCATTGCCACACGAACAATCGCGGATGGAATGGAGCCATTCAGGTCGATTGATGCGATATAGTCGACCTCGACGCCAGTTGGCTGCGCCGACGAGTCGCCAGAAGCATAATGCGGCTTCATGGACCAGACGGCAACATTCATGTGCGCACGCACAAAGCCACGCGCCGGAGGCACCTTGGCATCGACCACCGACGTTGCAACCATCGTAATCGTGTCGTTGCCGCGCTCGTCCTTTCCATATGCGGTGGACGACACGAGGGCCAAATCGCGCGGGGACACGGGAAACTGCCCGTACACTGTGGAATGCACCAATGTGGCGCCGCCGGCGAGACGCTCCACAAGCTCGGCGCCCTCAAACCTCTCATCCCACGTCTTTCTGCACTCGCGGCTCTTCACGGCGGCGTGGAAAGCGAGCGGGGCGATGCCGGGGATGAGGGCGGTGCCGCGCAGGATGGGAACGGATGTGTTGGTTGGGTGCGGGTGCGTCTGGATCCGAACCCCGCGGGCCTCGGAGTGCAGGGTCCAAGCCGCGGAGTCTACGACGAGTTTGCTGTGTAGCGCGGTGGCCGCGGCGAGGGCGGCGGCATGGCGGGCGGCGGCGGCAGGCGCGGCATCGGGCATGGCGGCTTGTTCGTCAGATTGTGTTCAGAGGGTGGTCGCTTCAGGTCCATGCGATGCTTGAGATTGTACAGACACACTCCAATTGCTAAAATGCGCTGCTCGGCGGATACTGCCTAGGCCTGTGTTTAAGGGACTGCAGGGGCGTCAGCCAACATGGGCTGCATTGAGTGGGTGACCATACAGCAGCCTGTAGTATACTAGAAACAGCAGTTTCACACATACAAATCCATTTACTACTGACTATGGTCCTATTTCACGGATATGCAGCTCAAGTAGGCAGCCCTATGCTGCCAACTGGCTGGTCATTCTACAATCACGTGGTTTTGAGCCCTCATTCGATGTCAGCGACGAGGACCATCCGCGTTTGTCCCGAACACCCAGAATACTTACGAGACTCATCACCAACGCAGGTGGCGGTTCAGGGATGTTGCCACGGCAAGCTCGACGTCGTGTATTCGTCCATCCGCCAGCACACCGCTCGAACCGGCCAACCCGTCGACCTGCTTCTAATCTGCGGAGACTTTCAAGTGCCGTCACCAACTCGCTCTCCGTCAAAATGACATATATATATATATAGGCGGTTCGGAATCCAGCTGACCTCGAGTGCCTCGCGTGTCCGCCAAAATACCGTCAGATCGGCGATTTTCACAGATACTACTCAGGGATGCTCACCGCGCCAGTCCCCACCATTTTCATCGGCGGGAACCACGAAGCGAGCAACCACTTGTGGGAGCTGTACCATGGCGGGTGGGTTGCTCCGCGGATCTATTTCATGGGGTGGGCCGGAGTGCTCAAGTTTGGACCACTGCGGATCGCCGGGCTCTCGGGTATTTTCAAAGGCTACGACGCGTCCAAGGGTAGCATTTTTATTCGTTGCGGGATAAACCACTGACGCATCTTGGTCTCGATAGGACACTACGAGCGGCCGCCGTTTGGACACGATGACCAGCACAGCATCTATCATACCCGACAGTACGAGACATTTAAGCTTGCGCAACTCCGCGAGCCGGTCGACGTATTTCTTTCGCACGACTGGCCCAGAGGAATAGCATACCACGGTGACGTGAATACTCTTTTACGCAAAAAGCCATTTCTCCGAGCCGATGTATGCGCCGCCTAGTGTTCATATACGCTTATGGCGAGGGATAGATTGAAAGTGGGCGACTGGGCAGCCCAATGACGAAAATGCTGATGGAGAGGATCAAGCCCCGGCGATGGTTCTCCGCACACATGCATGCCAAGTTTGAGGCGCGCGTGGCCCATGCAGGGGTAGACAACGTGGCTAACCCAGACGAGATAGCAATCGATGATGATGACGAAGCGGAGACAAAGAACCCTTCTGCTAATCCACAAGAGACACACTTCCTGGCTCTTGGCAAATGGACGCCTCGCTATGCCGATGACTTCCAGGTATATACGCGTTTAGCCTGACGATGACGCTGAAATAGCTGCTGGGACAGATTCTCGATATTCAAGTCGCAAATGATGGTAGCGAACCTGCAGATTGGACGCTGCAGCACGATGCCGAATGGCTAGCCATCACTCAGGCATTGCATCCTTGGCTGAGCATGGAGAAAAATTCATCAGCATTGCCCTCCGAGTCTGACGCCATAAGGTAAATATGCTTGCCTTTCATAGGAGATAATGGTGCTCACGATTGTTAGATTGATCGATGAGTCGCGCAGCTGGGTAGATGCCAGCTTTGGCGATATGCGCATTGCGAATACCTTTGATCCGCTTGTGCCTTGTGCAGAGAGCGAAGCTTGGCAGAAGCTATCCAAATCGGCACAGGCCGCATTGAGTAAGCACATTCTTCCGTGATAGCATACAATTTCTCGCTTGACTAGGAATACCAAGGGTAAATCCACAGACGACGCGATTATGCGAACGCATGGGAATTGACGATGCATTTGGCAAAATATCTGCTGCCGCGCTTGCCCAAGCAGAGCTGTAGCCTTGTTCGAGCGACAGAACCCGGCAATCTACATATTGGCATTCAACGTTCGTGAAATCGCCTGGTCAATCACAATGTGCATTTTTTCCAGCGCATCCACGGCAAGCTTCCCCGATGCAGTATACGAGGTCTCTTATAGCACGAGAAATATGTCGCGAGTGATAGTGTAGGCCTTGGAAAATGCATGCTTCTTCAGACTGGGAGAATCACACCCCATCGATGCAGTCAAATCTGTGGCGATTCCGATTCATTGTGTGTGGCAAGCAACTCAGTGGGCGGTCCAAGCAAATGCTGCCAGCTGTATTATTCTCATGTTCAGTGCTTGCGACGAAGATCAACGTTCATGGATGAATAACCTCGATTGGCGCACTGCTGGAGAGATGACTGCGGTTGAATGTGCTATGCGAGTGAGAAAAGCGCGGACCAGTCAATGATAGTTGCGCGTGAAGACGACAAAGCGTGACCGGCGAATCTCCCCGGACTACAATCACAGGTCTGGATCAGACGCCCAACACAATGATCGCAAGGTGGTGACGAATCCTCACACTTTCTCCGTCAGTTCGCGGGATCATAGTTGATACTTGTATATTGATTGAATCCCGCCGGTCTCACAGCCGATACAGCCGCACAGCCACCCACGCGTCCTTCACCAGTGTGTCCGCTTATACTGCTTCTTAAACTCCTTCGACACGCTCATCATCTTGATATTCGTGTCCTGGTCCACAAGCAGCCACGGGTGCGGGTGATTCTTGCGGTCCCAGGTGACGTGCGGGCCGCGGGCGAGGCGCGAGACGTACCACGCAGCGCCGGCAACCGCAACACCCGTGGTAACGTAGATTGGGAGAATCTCAAGGCGGATCCAGTTGCGGCGGAACGCGGAGGCGGCGGACATGGCAGGCAGCGTGGTGGCTGGTTGATGAAAAACAGCTGAAAGGTGACGTGGCGACAGCGATTGAGCATCGAGCTCGAGTAAGTACGGGCTCTGGTGTCGCTTTGATGACGAGTGCAGGAGTGATATCTAGGATCAGAAGTGGAGATGAGAGGAATGAATGACACTGAGCAAGGATCACGTGCTCCATGGGATTGCAGTTATTGAGGGATTTGTATGAGTGGTAATGCAATAAACATTCAGCATTCTTGCCTATGCATGTATAGACATCAATACTAATTGGATCCATAAACTGGATTAGATCTCATCAACCTTGAGTCTTCATACTGGCCTTGACCAACTGCATCACATGGCTGTGATTTTGCTGTCAAACCTGCCATCTTCTCACGGCCATGTTGCTAGCGCTTTGTTCTCTCTCGCACGGCCATGCCTGCGTCGTCGGAGAGCGTCGAGCTCACGCCCACGCCTGCAGCTCCAGGCTGCCAGACTGAATCCGCTCGACTCGCAGTTCATCAAGGCGGCATTCCTGCCCTGGTTCCAGTCCGATCCGTCGCCGCACGCGGCAAGAGTAAATGCCGCTAAAAACTTTGAGCTTATGGACAGCGGGCATTTGAAACTGGTGTCCGCGGTGCTCAGCTCCTCAAGCACGCTGCGCACTGCAGTCGAGGATGCGATCTTGCAATTATACAAACAAGGCGACAGGGATCGGTATGTACATCGCTGGTAGCATCTCTACTCTCCGTTATCCTGATCGGCTATGTGTATATCGAAATAGTATCGCTCTAACTCTGCTCATTCTGCCGACTTTATTGAAACCCGGTAGCAATGCAAGTTACTCGAACGTGCTATGTGAAGCCCAGAGGCCACACAAACGACACTACTTCCCACTCTACCCATTCTACCCACTAAAGCAATTAAGATGTACATTTTCTTCACAAAAAGCTGGATTTCATTTCGCAAGGCGACGACGCAGTAGGTTCCGTCGTGCCTTCCACACACCACTATTCATCCCCGCGAAGACCGCATCACTACCCATATACCACATCCCGTCAGGTACAGTCATGCCCGTCATCGCCAGTGACGCGGGGAGCATCGCAGTGTCCGCGTCTTCGGCTCGCACTAGCCCACTGCATTGCTCCATGTCGGTGGCAGGAAGCGCAGAAATAATGTTGAAAACTTGCTTGGTTGCGTCCACCGAGTGTATCAGGCCAAGTCCTATGTACGAGTGCATCGATACTCGCGGCGTCGGAGCCCCCGGCACATAGTGCTATCACACATATTAGTATTGTACTTGATAATGGTGCATGCAAACCAGTGGGATATTGTCGTCTGCTACGCCCTCGTCGCTTTCATCTCCACCTACCGATCGAACGAGAGCGACAACTGTGCCATTCAAGGCGTACAGTAGCTGCGACACTGCCAAATCGGTTCCTGGCAGCCAAATACGCACCTGTTGCCAAGGCAAAACCCACGGCGACAACCACCCGCCACCAACGCGCCATCTCACCACTCCTGAAACTTGTTCGTCAAGCGATTGCTGCAAAAACCATGACAGCATCGATAGCTGCCTGTTTTCAGCCGCTGAGATTCCGTCCGTCGTGGGCGTCTCGCATCCAACCATCGCAGAAGGCACTTCGTGCACGATGAACTCTTCTCGTGGCAGCCCAGCCGATGCACCCACATTTACCACCACCATGTCACTGTCACTAGCATTCACCCCCTTAATTCCACGCAGTACTCCCATGAGCACATCATACCCAATGCCTCGCACCCACCCGTGTGTGTTCACCACCAACGGCACCTCATACCCTTGCATGTCATCGCCCGTCACTGCCACGCGAAACTCATTATGCCATACCGCGGCCAGCGCACACACCTGATCAACGTACGCCGACGCACAGTCTTTGACATTGTTCTGGCCAGCATACCATGCCCGATACGGTGTTTGCTGGTGGGTAAAGCCCGGGCCGAGCAGCGGTTGTGTGATGATATACAGACCGACAGAGCCCGATGGCTGAAACTCGGACTGTCCAACG
This sequence comes from Zoopage sp. CT-All, assembly GCA_004114245.1. Lineage (NCBI taxonomy): Eukaryota > Fungi > Zoopagomycota > Zoopagomycetes > Zoopagales > Zoopagaceae > Zoopage > Zoopage sp. CT-All. Next base: position 11,555 of record QZWS01000189.1, read on the forward strand.
TCCGTGTCCAAGTATGCAACGCTTGCGTACCGTGTCAGCAGGATGTTAACTAGCATTCGCGCAAACGTCGATTTGCCCGCGCCCTTGTGTCCACACACTGCCATGACGCGGGGACCATGGGAGACCAATTGTGACAGCTCCCTCTGCCAGGAATCTGGCACGACAAGGCGATTTAAACCACCCTCGCGTCTCCATATCGCACGGAAGTGCTCCAGCCGGAATGGGTCCTCTGCTGCATTCTTCATATTGGCCTCTTGCTCCAGCGCGATAAGGTCTCGTATTAGTGTCTTTTTCGCCGCCCCACGTCCTTCGTTTCGTATCTTTTGCTTGATCACAGAGAGTCCTTCTGGGGCGTGTGCTGTTGAGAAGACGCGTTGGAATGGGGTGTGAGCAGCGAAGGCCTCGACTCCGGATTCGGGAAACGCGATTAACGCGAGGTATCCATCCGCACCTGATAGCTCGGCCGGTAATTCTCGCATAGTTTTTAGGACACACTCGGAGAGACGTTTGTCGACCTGTGGCAATGCTGACTCGGCTTGGATGGCCATCGACGTTGTAGGCAGACATGTCGCGGATAACAATGGATGCGTTCTTGGCGAATAACACGCCACTGCTCGCAACGTTTCCTCGCCCTCGCCCCGCTGAATAATATATCCGTTAACGTTGAATGCGCCGCGAAGCACGGATAGCCGGACAACGCCTTGAAAGCACAGAGTCTATCGGTTTGAGCATCAGCGTCTGTGATCAAAGAGAGATGCTGAATACACACATCGCCAGTATTAAATGCACAAATGGCAAAGCTCGGGTGCCCAGCATCGCCGCGAATGACGCGTTGCAGTAGCGATGGGGCGCTCCAAGGCGCGAGCTCGGTGTTTGGCTGGGCCATGATGATTCAAAGTTGTTACGTTTTTTTTGTTGTCAAATGCAGAATACGGATTTACGGATCGATCTATATATAAGACATTTGAGCATCAAAGATATAGCAAAAAGTTGCCATTCGTGTTTTACAGGACTGAAGCATCAGATAAAGTCTAATCAACCGCTCTTCAAATGGTCAATTCCGGCAATCCTATTCCACTCACAATAAGTCGCTCTATGTTCTTGTATGCAATTGCAAATGTTCCCAGTGAGCTAATTGAAGCAGCATACGTTAACTACAATACTGCAAGCAACCAAGATACTCGCTCGGCTATCAATACACAATCCGTGGATGCAGAGATTGTAGCCAAGCGGCTCCAGAGCTATTTCCGTGATCCACTGCATACATATGGTTGCTTCGTTAAAAGTGCGGCAGATCTCTTATATGCTTATCTTGGACGTATGGGCAATAGTGTTCCAAAGCGCTTGATGATGCGACGGTGGTTGGATGAATGCCAAACTAAAGCGGGTGGTAAAATAAGCCTCTAGTTTGTTGATGAACCTCAAATATATCGTTTGACGCAGCAACGGTACCAGCCTTTAGGCTTATTGGCGGGTAAAATGTAGGCGATGCGGCCAAGGATTAAGAAGCCGCTGCTTGGTGTCAAAGCTCGACCGCCGCCCCCATCCTCGCCTCCGCGCCCCTTCTCGCCGCCTCCGTTTCTTTTCGCCGCCATGGAGAAGCCGCTGTCTTCTTCCGCAGACACCAAGACGACGGTGGTCCGCATCGAGGGCATGACCTGCTCCTCCTGCACCGCCACCATCGAAGCCCGCCTCTCCGCCATTCCCGGCATCGCCGACATCTCCGTATCCCTCCTCGCAGAGCGCGCGGAAATTACCCACACGCCCACCATCATCACCCCCGAGGAAATAGTCGCCGTAATCGAGGACATGGGCTTTGACGCAACCGTGGTCGTGCCGGCAAAGGTCGGGTGCCTGGAGCTAATGATCTACGGCATGACATGTGCGAGCTGCTCCAGCACCATCGAGCGCGAGGTCGCCGCCATGGAGGGTGTCATATCCGTAAGCGTTAATCTTATCTGCGAAAAGGCGCAGGTGGAGTTCGAGGTGGGCAGGGTCGGCCCGCGGGATATCGTGCAGCGGATCGAGGAGCTGGGCTTCGATGCGCTCGTGGACATCCCCCAGTCGTCCGCGCAAGTCGAGTCCCTGACCCGGGTCAAGGAGATTGCTCTGTGGCGGAGGTACTTCAAGACGGCAATGCTTTTCGCCATACCGAATTTTGTCGTGGCAAAGCTGCTGATGCGCTTCGCGGTCACCCGCGCCTGGCTGGTGTGGCAGCTTGTCCCGGGGCTGACGCTCAAGAATGTCGTTCAAATTGGTCTGACCGTGCCCTTGTTGTTTGGCGACGTGGGCATGTCTTTCTATCGCAGTGCATGGGCCGCGCTCAAGCACAGGACCGCGACCATGGATGTTCTCGTGGCGCTCGGCACGTCCGCTTCGTTTACTTTTTCCATGATTTCCGTCATTTACTCGATGCTGTCTCCCAGTCATACTCACGCCGGGACGTTTTTTGAAACGTCGACGATGCTGTTGATGTTCATCTCCCTCGGGCGGTATCTGGAGAACATGAGCAAGGGGCAAACGTCGAGTGCGCTCCAAAAGCTAATGACGCTTACCCCGGTCTCGGCCGTCCTCGTAGAGATGAATGAGAGCAAAACCCAGGTGGTGCGCGAACGCAAGGTTGTCTCCGAGCTCGTGCAAGCCGGAGACTGGCTGCGGATATTTCCCGGCGACAAGATCCCTACGGATGGCATCGTGCGCGACGGCGGCTCTTCCGTGGACGAGTCCATGGTCACGGGAGAGCCGGTGCCTGTGCACAAGAATATCGGCGATGCAGTCATAGGCGGAACGGTCAACGGCACCGGATCATTTATCATAGAGACCACCCGCGTGGGCGGCGAAACCACCCTGGCGCAGATTGTCAAGTTGGTCGAGAAGGCACAGACGTCCAAGGCGCCGATTCAGCAGTTCGCCGACACTGTGGCCCAGTTTTTTGTGCCGTCGGTAATAGGGCTGGGCATTCTAACGTTCCTATTTTGGATGATTATATGCCATCTCGCAGGCCGCGATCGCCTGCCCATGATGTTTGCGGAGGAGGGCAGCTACGTCATGGTGTGCCTCAAGCTTTGCATCTCTGTCATCGTCATTGCCTGTCCTTGCGCACTCGGGCTGAGCACGCCGACAGCGATTATGGTTGGCAGCGGCGTGGGCGCTGAGAACGGCATTCTAATCAAGGGCGGCGAGCCACTTGAGGCCGCCCAAAAAGTGTCCAAGGTCGTATTTGACAAGACCGGGACGCTGACATATGGCAAACTAGCGGTGTCAAGGTGCGCGGTCGTGGACGCCAAGACAACGCGATCGCTCTTCTTGGCGCTCGTCGGCATTGCCGAGTCGCTTAGCGAGCATCCAGTTGGGCGATCTGTGGCCAAATACGCGCGTGAGCAGCTGCGCGTTGAGGTGTTGGCGGGAACCGTTGTGGATTTCGACGCCGCTGTCGGGCGAGGCATTTCATGCCGCGCTTGGGTACCCGATTCTGACGGCTTCCAGGCTTTGGTGATTGGAAACCGAGATTGGCTGGCACACAATGCGTACAGTGTGCCCGATGCCTGTGTTGCCGAGATGCGCGAGGAAGAGGCCATGGGACATACGGTGGTGCTGGTGGGCATCAATGGCAAGTTTGCCGGATACCTGTCGCTCAGCGACCTGATCCGGCCCGAGGCGCGCAAGGTCGTGCGGGCACTACACCGTATGAGAATTGCGACAGCGCTGGTCACCGGTGACCAAGAAGCGACGGCACAGAGCATTGCCAAGGCCTGCGGAATCAAGGAAGTGCATGCTGCTGTTTCACCGTCTGGCAAGACTCAGCTTGTCCAGCGCATGCAGTCCGAGGGCGAGTCTGTTGCGTTTGTCGGCGATGGCATCAATGATTCGCCCGCACTCGCCGCCTCAGATGTCGGCATTGCCCTAGGCACGGGCACAGATGTGGCCATGGAAGCGGCCAGTATTGTGCTGATGACCAGCGATCTCCGCAATGTCGTGGCCGCCATCGATCTCTCTCGAGTCATTTTCCGGCGCATTCTGATCAACTTCATCTGGGCCACAGGCTACAACATCATCGGTGTCCCGGTGGCGATGGGCATGCTAGCGCCGTGGGGCATCTACATGCAGCCAATGTATGCGGGCATGGCGATGGCGTTTTCGTCCGTCAGCGTGGTGATGTCCAGCCTCATGCTGCGGTTCTACGTCAAGCCAAGTTGCGAGGACTGGGAAGACGTATCAGAGGCGGCACACGGGGAAGCGCATGGTGTGATAGCGTCAGCTCGAGCCTGGCTGCGAAGTGTATCGCAGAGATATCGACAGTTGCCGCAGAACGAGATGGACGATTTAGGCGTCTAACCTGCCACGTGTATATAGCCGACGATATATTATTATTTCTGCTTGTATGAATAGCTTGGCGACCTGCTCTTGACTCCGCAGTCACATTTGATGACTGCGCTCTTCCCATATTGGCCAATTCCTGATGGATTCGTACCGACGCAATTTTGTCCCGTGCGCTGCTTTCCAGTACATATCCATCGCCAACGCTAGACCACTAGTCGTCAGTCATCCCCGAATGCCCGCCCTGATATGTCTCGGCGTGCAACTCTTGCGCCATCGCAGCGCCATGCTCAGCATCGCCAGGATCGCGGCGGGTTGCGCATCGCTGCTGCCCAAACCGCAGAAAGAAATATGGTAGGCTATTAACAAATCAACGGGATGATTGGGAACACAATTAAAAGCACTGGGCAAGTGCGGAGAGCGCTTTTGGCCCATTGGCGCCGAATTCGCGGCAGCAACCTCCTGCTGTACAGCCGCCTTCCATTATTGTAAACATACACTAATATATCGATAAGGAGTTTTCGCGTTATTATGAAGAGCGACGCGAAGCACCTACGGTGCCTACGTCACCAACACGATTCATTCCAGCTCACCCATTAACTCACTCGGCGCATAGAAATCCTGACCCATATCCAACCGCACGGCCACTACTCGTTTGATTTTAGATTAATGACATATATTCCTTAGCATCCAGGTACGTTTGGTCCAGGATCGCGGCAGCCATCCTACGGCTCGGGCAGTCCAGCCCTATTCACGGGAGCATACGGCTCGTCCCGTCAAACACCCATGCCTCCCGCCACTGCTCCATATTCATTCGATGCCCAAGATGTACAGCACGCGGCGTACCGCACAGCAGCTTCAGATGCATACGTGAGCCATATAGTTGTCCTGGTTCATTGCAATGCTAACGTATTGCCAGCATATGTATCGCCAAGGACATGCTGCCTGGCAGCAGCAGCAACTGCAGCACCCCGCCCATCGCGTCCCTGCTTCTCATCCCGCTTTATATTCTTCAGGCCAATATTATGGACAAGCGAATATGTTTCCACAAGGATCCATATCGCGCGTACCGACGTCCTCCACGGCGGGATATGGCTACAATCGCCATGCGAACAGCACCCCTCAATTACCAGTGCAGCCAGCGGCAACCGGAACCTATACACGTCCGCACTTGCTTCCTTTGGGATGGAGCAAAGATTCATCAGCGCGCGGTAATTTCGCCGACAGCAGACAAAGTCATGTCGCTCGCAGAGGTGATGGCGCGCAATGGCAGGGGCGCGCATCCTTTGAGCGCAATGACGGCTTACATCGACCCCGCCGATCACAGTCACGGTCATCTTCTTCAAGCAGTAGCCAGAGAAGTTATTCACTGTCATCAGCATCGTCGTCCAAGCACGCGCATCATGGTCGTCGGTCGTCAAGATCGGGAAGCCACTCTGGATCTGATATTGAGGAGAATGCACTGGAGAAGAATGCACCAGCGATAACGTATCTTTCACAGCTCGAGGCCAAGTCTCATGGCTCCAAGGCGCCCGATGCCGAGGAGCAGCCCTCGCCCCTCGATGTGGAGCCATCCAAACCTGCCATTGTATTCATCCAACTTAAGGATGGATCGGATGTATCACAAATCGATTTGTTGGCTCGAATAGACAAGATTGATGATGAGATTGGTGATTTGGAGCGGCTGTTGCTCCAGACGAGAAATAGCGTGACCATTCAAGAGTCCAGGAGAGCTGATTCGGCCGATGCGAATACCACTTCCGCCAAGACACCCCTAGATGAGTTGATCAACAGAGTGTATGCAGAGAGTCGAGCACAAGCAGATCAATCGAACCAGGCTAGGCTCTTTGGTGGCATCGACGACGGATCACTAGCGAGTGCGTTTGAATCGGCTTGTCGAATAGTTGCCCCTCCTCGACGACTTGTCGTCGCTATGGCTAGCCGGAAAAAGGCTCTTGCTCGTGCTGAGAAGCAGCATATCGATAATACTGCACGCGAGGCCGCAGAATGGATGGAGAAAGTCGATCGTCTCGAGGCCATTTGGGATGAAATTCGCCGCGAACGCGGGGACTCCGCCACCGCCGCCACCTCGGACCGACGCGGATACAACAACTTGGATATGGTTCGATCCGAAGCCGAATTTCAGGCGGTGCTTCAGTCACTCAATAGCAACCACGACACTGAGATTCGCGCCAAGATGACGGCTGCCGACGTTCCGGCTCTGATTCTCGACAAGCATACTCGCGCTGTTCAGTATGATAATTGTAACCTGGTCATTCGAAACCCAGTCCAGTTCTATCTCGGCTTTCACGGCCCAGGCGTATGGTCCGAAGATGAGGCAGATACGTTTTGCCGCTGGTTTGCCGTTTATCCCAAGCTCTTTGGTATGATTGCCAGTCAGCTGGCGAAAGTTTAGCCGTCGTTTGTTGAGATAGTAGAATTGGACACACTCCTTTGCCGACTTATGT
>QZWS01000190.1:0-18331 GCA_004114245.1 Zoopage sp. CT-All
TAGACACGTAATATATTAATTTGTGTCATATTTGAAGGAGCATTTGTGGTGGTGGGTAGTGGTGGGTAGTGGGGTTTTACAGGATGTATAAGTGCTGTGGAATATAGAGTTCTATTTACAATCCAAGAATAAAGTGCAAGTCTTGGGGTTCTTAGGATTGGTATTTGTTCATCATATATACTGCATATCTATAAGCACTATTCTCAGCCTACAGCAGGACAACTTGAACAAATACTAAGAATAGCAAAACTGTTCCAAGATTGTGGCAAGCACATTATTCACCTCAAGAGTGGAATTGTATAAACAAGCTCATGTACTCCAGTGCATGAAAAGCTAGCCAGTGCAAACCAGCATGTCCCATGGACTACTGAATCAATGTTGTTTTAACCCATCTTCCTGCCTGCTGAACATCATCCTCTTGCATTCTGCCACGACTCTGTTGTAATCCACCAGGAATGACGGGGCGTGGCGGCAGTGTTCCGCAGAATGAGTGGGAGAGCGGCAGCGTGGCAGATATACTGCAGTTGGTGCTCTGCATGGCACCTTTTTATGGATCGACACCGGGGCCTGGCCCCCTCCACCAACCACCACCACGGCAGCCAAGCACGCCATCCCGCCCCATTCTGCTGCCCGTCTTCTGCACATTTCGTTCCTTCTTCTTCCTATTGCGATTCACCACCATGATCCAAGTTTCGATTCCGACGCTGGTCGCCGTCATCGCCCTCCTCGCCGCCGCAGCCACCTTCCGGCTGCCCTCCCTGCCTCTCGTCGCCGCGCTCGAGGAAGTCCCCTGCACATCCGAAAACTACACCACCGTTTGCGGCGCAATCCCCAATATGCCCATGGATGCCTGCGACCGCAAGGTCTCCGACGATGGAAAGACCGTCAGCGACACCGGGGTGTGTGCCATCCAAGCGACCATGTACGGGCGACAGCAAGGCGTGCATGGCAAGTTTGCTCAGCTGGACGGCATCTGCGGAATCGGAACCACGTCGCTGCCCACATGCGATGTCAAGGTACACAAGTGCCAGGGGGTTGAGATTGCCAAGGGGATCTTGGTGGGGAAGTGTGTGCGCGGCGCCACCGATCTGCCCAAGGCACCAAAGCCAGGTAATAGCGTCGATAAGCAGCCAACGACATCGCAGCTGGAGGCCAAGTCGGAGAAGGCAACTGATGTTGTTGCCGACGTGAAGTCAAGTGATAAGCACACCGAGCCGAAGCCAGCCAATGGAGATACGTCTGCAAAGAGCACCAAGCACACAGACAAGCCGGCAGAAGCAGCCAAGCCTGCGGGCAAGCCGACAGAAGCAGCCAAGCCTGCGGACAAGCCGGCAGACCAGCCGACGGCACAGAAACCAGCCGACGGAGCTATACCTGCGGACAAGTCGGCAGCCAAGCCGGCAGACCAGCCGACGGCACAGAAGCCAGCCGACGGAGCTATACCTGTGAACAAGCCGGCAGACCAACCGACGCAGCAGAAGCCTGCGGAGGCAGCCAAACCTGCAGACGGAGCCAAACCTGCAGACGGAGCCAAACCTGCAGACGGAGCCAAGCCTGCAGACGGAGCCACGCCTGCAGACAAACCGGTAGACCAGAAGCCGACTGATGATAAAAATCAGGCCCCACCAACGGCACCATGAGTCTCAGTATGAACTTGTAGTGACGAGACATGCCCCGGTTGTATCCAATGTCTGGCAATGAATCGCCGCGCTGGTCGCGCTGCAATTATTTGCATGTGACTGCTCTGCCAAGCATCTCAGTCACACCCACCATGTCAGATGATCACAACCAAAGGCATTCCATTTGCCCCTCACCAAGGGCTGCAATGGCGTAGGTATTTGAGAGACTTGTTGTCGCGGCCGGAGAACCGCCGCTGCTTCGACTGCGAGGCGTACATCCCTGCGTATGCGGACATGGTCCACCGCACTTTCGTCTGCGAGCAGTGCACCATCATACAGTAAGTTCGGCGCAACGATGCACGATCCCTTCTGACGACGCCCTTGTTTTCCTCGATGGTAGCCGCGAAATGTCCCACAGGGTGAAGAGCCTGACAAGCTCGGTGTTTTCCACACAGGAAATGGCTATTCTTCGCGACGCTGGCAACGAAGTAGCTGCCCTTCCAGTTCGTGCCCACGTCTCCTAATAACCACCACTATAGAAAGGTCGTCAAGTGTGGTTGGCCAAATGGGATCGCTCTCGAGACAGACACCCCGATATCTCTGACATGGACTCGCTGCGCAAATTCATGCGCCGCAAGTACATCAAGAAGGAGTGGTTTGACTCCACTGCGATGCATCAGATGAGTAACAGCGAGAGCTCAAGGGGCAGCGCGGAGCGGAGACACCCATCCAATGTGCGTGGTTCACAACAGCCCGCCTTTGAAACTCGCTACTTGGAAGATTTGTTTGACGCTCCTGCGCCTTCATCCGCACCTGTTGCTTCCAGCACACAGGCTAAACGTGATATGAATCCCGCGGCAAGAATTCCCTCCAAGCGAGACGACCGACGCGCCTCAAAGCAAACGTTCACGCAAGAGCTGAAGCGGTTTGGTGCGAGGGCTCCTGCTGCGACGTCAGACTTGTTTGGCATGGCACCGGATGATGACGATGCGTTCTTTAAACTCATGAAGTCGCGGGTTGGTAGCATTCCAGCCCGATCGCCACCGTCCGAGCAGCTTTCGTCAAGGCAACCAGAGATCGCCGACGTCATTGAGGGTAAAAGGTGGGATTTCGCGTTGTCCTAGGCTAATGGTAGATAGACACCTATCGTTCAAATCGGAGTAATGTTGGATTTGGGGCGTTGGAGATTGTCGCCCACGATGAAAGTGACTCGGATCAAGAGCCGCCGTACTCCACGCCAGGCGCATTCACTGGCTCTACAGCATCCTCGGTTCCAAATCACAACAACCCATTTCTCGCTTTGCTCGGACCGGCGCAGTCTCCACAGATAGCAGGGTTGGGCACCAATGATGTCTCTGGGTCGCTGTTGATGTCACCATTCGCCACTGCACTACCGACATCCGCGCTTCTTATCCAGCAGCAACCGCCAATACAACCACTATCGACTCAACTCATTCCAATGATGGTTCCCGAACAGCGCGGGTGGGCGATTGATCTTGGTACACAGATGGGCACGGTTCCATCGACAGGCACCCATTCAGTCAGCACCACGTCGCTTGCGGCTGCTGCCAGTTCGGATCCGTATGCGAGCCTCGGGATGTTTGACGGCAGAAGCGGGGTCCTAGGGGGCGGCAGAGCACGCTCGTCGTCAGCAATGATCATGCGAACGACCACCACTGCGGTTCCCATGGCCGCTAACAGCCACACGCAGGTGCAACATCTAGACACGGGCGAGTGGTCAGCAGACGTGAACCACGGCATGACAGGACGCGTGAATGTAGCGCTAAATAGGACCACGACACAGGCGAGCGCTGCGCCTCGGATGCATCACGCTCAGGTGGATTTGATCGATACCGGAGGCTGGCAGGCACAGGCGGGCGGTATGCATGGGAGCGGCGGCGCGAATGCCACGTTGAATCGTACCACGACACGGACCATGCAGCCACCAACAGGCGGGGTGTATAGCAATCACAGAGTCTGGGGCAGTACCACGTATTAGCAGTATTTTGACAAGTGTATTTATTCCTCGGCAAACTTGAGACTGATGCTGTTCACACAGTGCCTTTCATTCGTCGGCACTTTGAACGCCTCGCCGCGAAACACATGTCCCAGATGCCCTTTGCACCGGGTACACACAATCTCCATCCTGTGCATCCCATGCGCATTGTCCTCGCGCCGCTCCACGGCACCCTCAATCGCCTCAAAGAACGCCGGCCATCCGCACCCTGAGTCAAACTTTGATGCGGCAGTGTAGAGCGGGGCATTGCACCCGGCGCACAGGTATGCACCCGAGGCGGGGTAGTGCTTATTGTAGGGGCCAGAACCAGCGGGTTCGGTGCCACTTTCGCGGAGGACACGGAATTGGGCCGGGGAAAGACGAACGCGCCATTCAGCGTCGGTGGCGGGGAGGCTCGCATCGGTGGGGGCCGACAAGGAGGACATGTGCGCTGAGATAGGACTGAGGCGGCGCAGCAGAGCGTACGGGAGAGGGAGAGGGAGAGAGCGGCGAAAGCTGATGCGGCAGATGGCTGGGAAAGCCAGTATATGCTGACTAAGCAGCTGTGACGAGCAGGGCTGATGCCGCAACTAACGATCTGCAAGGATGCATTGGCAGCCTACAGCGCGCTACATCGCACTACAGCGCTACATCACACCACCGTCATAGTGCTACATATTAACAATAAAGTACAGCCAACAGAGCTGCTAACGGCGCTAGCGACTGGAAGCCCAACACCTAGCAATGCCAGCAAGCAGCTGCGGACTCAATCCGTCGACAGCATCCCCAAATACCTTCCAAGCCTCCTCGCCGCGTAGCATCGTTTTCATCTTTTTCAAAATATATATGCGTATCATTGTTGGTGATGGGCTTCGATAGACCTCCTCTGCCATGGCCAAGCACACGGCAAAGTCGTTGGGCGGAATGGATGCTGCAACGATGACCTTCAACTCTGGCATGTCATACTTCTCCGCAGCTGCGTATAGCTCGATCAGGTCGGCTCCGGGGGCAATGGCAGCTACGCTGTCTCGGTAGGCATAGTTCACAATGGACTGAATCACCGGCGGGCTCTCTGGCATCCGTATTCGTCCGCTCGTAGCCTCGCCGCATCCGCTCGCATACATTCGGAGGAAATAGCTACTCGCCCGCATTAGGACAGACCAGTGGCACGGCAGTGAGAGGGTATCGCACTCCGATGTGATGACTACATCCTTGGGCTCATCGAGCGCGATTCGCGATGGCAGATACATCAACCACGGGTCGCTGACAACAATATGGCATTCGAAGCTCACCGGACCAAACCGACTACCCATCTGCAGCGTCAGTGCGTGCTCATCGTTTGCGATCCCCGACTCCATGTCGACGAGAATCGTTACGGTTTCGGCCGTCGCGTTCGAGTACAGTGGTACCGTCGTCACTTGCACCACCTTGGCGCGTCTTCCACTGCCGCCCTCGGGTGACTTCGCCAAGCATTTTGATTCGGAAGAGGAAGCTGACTCGAACTTAATCACAAGGCCGTCGGCGTTGGAGACGCGGAAGTGCACGAGGATGGGATGCACCGAACACCCGAACACGGCCTGTGTTCCTGATCCCTCCGTGCCGCCAGTACCGCTTGCCATGCGCCGTGGACCCGGGAGCGTCGAATGGAATATATTGGCGGAGTGGGCGAACGAGGGAACGGCGCCGCAGATGCATTGCGGCCGGACAATAGTCGACATGAGTGACAATCCAGGACTTGACAACCTGCTCGATCCCGGAAGAGCACGCAGCGTGTCTTGCATAGCTTGTCGCATCCAGCTTCCTTGGAAAGGCAGAGTTGGTCCACAGGTAAGGACTGGTCTGCATGGAGGGGTGGTCGTGGCCCCGGCTGCGTACAAACACGCAGTTCCAGCCGCGCATGCCTCGATCGGGAAAGCGATTGGCTCACAACGTTGGCTCCCCGCCATCCTCACAATTCCCAACCAATCCTGACTCCCCAAGTCCTCCTTGCTATGTCTTTGTCGATCCAGAGATCCAAACTCACCGGAGACAGTGTCATCAAGTCGATGCTCGAACAGGTGCTGTATGCTTCCTTCCTCAGCTATAACTACGCCATCGGCGCATCCTTGCTCGCCATCTTTTCAGTCCGCGATCGCGCCTGTACACTGGCATTGAATAGCTCCTGCTCGACCTTCTTTGTGCTTCAGCTCACTTTTTGGGTTGGCGTTTCAGGAACCTACGTTATATTACCCTACCTTCGCCATGCATTGCTTCGAATTGCCACCCTCGTTGCATTCGGCACATCTGTTTCTCTCGTCTCGCTCCTTCGTGATAACCATGATTGGACCTTTCGACTCCTCTTCCTTGTCCTTCCTGCACTTGCGTCGCTCTCAGTGCTTGCTTCCACTGCTGTTCAGCAGTGTATTTCAGCCCACTTCCCTTCTACACCCATACCCAATCCTGCCTGCACCAGAGAGGAATCCACACAACTCGAAGAATCGTCTCCCTCAGGGGCAGCTTTGGCCGACAGTCAGTCTCGGGAATCTACGCTCTTGTTGCCGCCGCCGCTCACCACGTTCACCTCGGCTCCCTGGCCGATCGGAGATGACGCTGTCGCCAACGCTGAGGCCGCCGTCCTTCTCGATCTCCTGATGGATTTTATCTCCGCTGTTGACAACCAGCCGGGTGCGCAACCAGACGAATTCAATTCGCAAAACTACACCTTGAAAACGGCTCACGTCGGTGCCGGTCTTGTTGTGCCACACGAGCATCTTGTTGCTCTGCAGAATCTCTACGAGTTTTTCAAATCCGGTGCGCTCGTCGAACATGGGCCCGCCAAACCGATTATGAATCCGACTGTGTTGCCGGAGATCATTCAAAGTGCATATGATGCCGTTGCTGGGCTATTCGCACGCCGTAGCATCGACATTGCCCCGATGTTTCCGCCCACATGGCTTGATGTGCCTTACGTTAACAATCGTCTTTACGTCAAAAAGCCTGAGCTGTTTACTCTTGCGTTTATCCACATCATGGTGGCGTTTGCTCACCACCATCCCGTTGCCTGTCTCATGGTCTCCTTTCAAGACCAGGCCAATAGAAAGACAGAGCAAGGTGCATACAGACCCAGGGCTCTTGTGCGTTTGCAAGCCAAGAGTAGCTCAAAGCAACCTGTTGACTGCTCGGCAATTGACTTGACCCGCGTAAAACATGTCCTCTCGGCTGTGGAGACACTATTGACTCAGAGCCAGAACTCGATCGATCTTGTCATCCCAGTCTACTCATCGACTGTTAGTTCTGTCTTTTCGTCGAGAAAATTTGACTGGATTGCACCGCTACGCGAACAGCTTTGTGAGAATGTCAGTGTACGCGTTGACGGCAGTCCCCGAGAGTTGGTCATATTCATTAACGAATGGCTTCGTTCCTTGAAAGTCGAAACAGAGATCGAAGAGGTGCCAAAAGGGGGCGCTCTTCCATCTAATACTGGCAAACCAATCACCAAGCCAATTGAGATGCGCATTGTACTTAACGACGAGCGAACCCTTCGCGCTGTTTGTCACAAAATCAATGTTGAGACGCTTGCATCGCTGCCCACTCAACTCGTGACAGCATACAGCAGCAGCAAGCATACGTCTGCCCCTTCTGCACGCTACGGTCAATCACGCGTCGTCTCTGTCCTATTTCTCACCACCATTTCGCAACTGGCTCAGTCTCGTCGAACTATTCGCGAAATTCGGTCAACTTATGGCACTGTTCTCGCTCCTATCGCTGCAAGCATCCGTCCCTGGTTTGTCAATGTTGTACTTACGCCCATCTGTCCAACACGATTGCTTGAAGCGATTCAAAAGGCGCTTGAACCTCGGATTTGCAAAGACGACTGGGAATCGGGGAAATTTACTCTGCTGTCGGGTACCCAGTCTGAGAGAGTAACCGAAATCATGGATACGCTGCCAGTTCTCGCCGTCGCCGCCGCCCAGCTTGTTAGCCAGCAATATCAAGAACGTGGATTGAATTGCAATTCATCAGTCTCAGGTGTTCAGGAGCTCACCCATTCGTACGTACCGGAACTGGTGCCATCCCGTGCGTTAAGTCATAGCCATCGTTATTCCAAAAGCGACGCTCCGATTTCTGGTCGCTCGCATCACGGAGATAAACAGCTACACTCAACTCACCCTGCTCGTGCAGCAACCTCGGCAGAACATCGGAATGTCTATCTCGCGACTACGGCCGATAGGCTCCATTCGTCTCATTCAAAATCAATCGTAAATAGCGCCAAGCAGCATCTATCGGAATGCTCGTCGAAACCACTATTGAAATTTCTAATAGTTTCTTGTAAGTGTCAGCGCGGTCGGATTTTCCAACGTATTGATGATACGCTAGCCAATCTCGTGGATGTTGAGGTACTTTACAAGTGGATCACTGTTCGCGGGTTTGCATTTTGGTCAGCGAGCAGCGTTGAACAGGCTCTTGCCATCTGGGAAAATCAACAGTGCGACGTGGTCATTGTTGATGGCGATGATCTTGGCGAACCAGCCTTTGGATTTGCCCAACAGATCCGCACGGTAAAGCGTGATGCGACCCAAGCTCCTACACTCATTCTGGTCATTTATATGAAACAAGAGGCTTTAGCGAAGGCTACTGCTGCTGGATATAATGATGTCATTGACAAGCCAGTCCGCATGCAGGCATTGGAGAAGAAGCTATTGGAATGGAGCTCCCTTCGGTCGCTGGCGTTGGAATCGTAGCTGGGTCGGACCTTGCACACCTGGAAGTAGACCTACTTGCTGATAGTGAACCACTGCTCATTGACAGCATTCTGCTATAGTGTTCAGAAGCGTTGAGCATATTTTCATTGCTTTTATGTGGCAGTGCTCACCTTGTCCCGTGGGCTAGGCGGCACGTTGCTATTCTGTTCAGAAGCAGTATCTGAAAATGCAGCCATTCCACTTGTTGTCGAAGTGCAATTCCAGGGACACGTGAGCTTGACAGCAATTTACACTTTCTACGATGCCACTTAGTACTTTGCCTCAAAATAGACGAATGCGAGCAATGTATTTGCATTCATACTCACATCCTGTATCGCGAATTGATCTCTCTCATGCTCACATCCCGCATACTTTAGCTATCGACGACAACGAATGCTATCATGTCGCTTACATACCGCTAACACGCCGTCGCTACTGCTTTGTGGCCCACGCGGAAACATCGTCTCGAGCACGGTTCAACCACCAAGCGCTCACTTGAACTTTTTCAATGCTCTGCTCCAACGGGCGCTTTACCAACGACGTGTCCTTGCTCGCAAAGAACGCGCGAATATCATCGACCATGGACTCGGAAGAAAACTGGCCACAACCGCACTTAACCACATGTCCCAGCAAGTTCAAGCTACTGCGATACCGAGTCTCGAATGTTGACCAATTCGACTTGACAAAATCGTAAAGGGCGTAGCGAGCCTTGGGATTTCCGGCGAGTGGGCGCAGAATACCAGTGATGTCTTGCGGCCGAACGGCATCGTCAAACGAGAGCGCAAGCAAGCGCTGGATCAGGTTGGCGTTGCGAGTCGCACCAAGCGAATGCAGCGCCGCCAGCTTTTGATCAATGACCTTCGAACTGAGGTATATATCCTTGACCATCTCCCACTCCATTTCGCCGCCGTGTTTAACAACAATAGCGTAGACGGCCTCGCGGATGTCTGGATGCAGAGCGGACGGCTCGCCTGCAACAAAGCGCGCAAAACGAGCGCGGGCCTCTATCAGCGTTTGCTCATCGCCGGCCAGTCCAGCGCGGGCAATCACGAGACTACGTAGCATTGCGGTCAAGTATGCTTCGCCTTCAAGATATTCCCAGCCCATCGCATGTGCCTTTGAAGCAAAAAGCTTGCGTTCTAGAGTATCCAATGCAACGGTGACCTCTTTGGACTCCTCGAACCAAACGCTTTTGATGCTTGCGATGCGCGAAGCAAGCTCGCTCCAGACACTAGCAACTGTTAGAATTTGCCATCCATACAAATGCTGCGACTGACATGTACTCGCTCTCACTACTGTAGCATTCGAGCAGAGCGAGAAGATCAGCGGTGCTAGCCATTCCAGCCTGAGCAAGGCTTGCCATATCTGAAATCACGCCGACGCGATCTCCTGCGGCAACCATTTCTCCCGCCTTAATAGCTTGACCGAGACGTGCTACGTGATCGGCAGAGTATTGGACACGGAAATTGCCAGCCTGGGCCCCGTTGAGCTTGAACCAAGTTGTACTTTCCGGCAGTGCAAACGTTGCCTCTCGTTTGGTGAGAACGTCCATAGGCAGTACAGGACCGTGATTGGTTACAATACCAAGCGGAACCCACCAACATGTGGTGTCCTCATCGGGTGTAACGTCGCCGGACGAAAGGTAGCGATTCTGACGAACGGTAAACGTGCCATTGTCGTGGTTGACAACAGTGAGGACGGGGTACCCAATCGTCTTGGTCCAAATATCCATAAAACCGCCTACATCGAGTCCACTCTCCTCAGAAAGGGCAGCCCAAAGATCGGCAGTTGAGGCATTGCCATAAGCGTGCTTCTTGAGATACCGGCGGATTCCGGCAAGAAAGACGTCGTTGGTTAGATACGAGGAAAGCATACGAATGACTGATCCGCCTTTGCAATATGAAATCGCATCAAAAATTTGATCAATCTCGTTTGCAGATTTAACCGGAACCTCGATCGGATGAGACGACCTCATGGCGTCCAGACCAAGTCCAGGCTGCTGTTCCTCCAGCAGGAAATGCGTCCAAATATCCCAATCGGGAAAGTGCTTGTCCACTGCAAGCCAGCCGACCCAGGTGGCGAATCCCTCGTTCAGCCAGAGCTCGTTCCACCATTGCATGGTAACAAGGTTTCCGAACCACTGATGTGCCAGCTCGTGGGCCACGGTATAGGCGATGTCCATTTTGGCCGAAGCGGCACTGGCCTCGGGATCCCAGAGGAGCGCGGATGTACGATAGGTGACGAGACCCCACTGCAAAACACATGTCAGATGAAGAAAAGGAAATGGAAATGCGGACGTTTTCCATGGCGCCGGCGGCAAAGTCTGGAACGGCAAGCATGTCCATTTTGGGCAAGGGGTAATCAAGGCCAAACACCTCGGTGAAATACTCGATCACCCGGGGGGAAAAGTCTAGTGCAAACTTGCCCTGATTGCGCAAGCCTTTGGTCGTATACACCCGGCATCGAATCGGATGGCTCGTCTTGGTCGTGGTAGTCTCGAGGTACTCAAACTCGCCGACCGCGAATGCGAGCAGGTAGGTAGACATTACAGGAGTCGTGCCGAACTTGACCACTTTCTTGCTCGTGTCTACGTCCGCCGACTCTTCCACGACATCCATGTTTCCGAGCGCAGTCAAATGCTTGTCAACGACGAGGGTTGTATCAAACGTGGCTTTGAGCGCGGGCTCATCCCAACACGGGAACGCCTTGCGCGCATCGGTCGCTTCGAACTGCGTCACCAGCATGGTCTTCTTCGCGTCATCAGCGTCCGTATAAACCGATCGATAAAATCCGGTCATTTCATTGCTGTGGTGGCCATTGAAGTTAATGTCCAGCATAGCGGTGGCGCCAACGATCAACGTGCCATCAGGGAATGTGATACTTGCCGTCTCTGTGTCCGTGTCAAGCGAAATGTTGGTGGCCTTGGTCACCGTCTCGGCCTTGCCCGAGGTCACGGTGACTTTGGCCGAGAGCAGCTCCAGGTCTTTGGCATTCATGACGATCACGTCCGTCGGCTCCTGAACCTTGAGCCTAATGGAGTGTTAAAGCAATAGACGCATTGTCAGCGACGTACTCGACTTTAACAGAGCCAGAGTAGATAAACGAATCAAAATTCGGCTGCAGACGGAGGTTGTAGTGAACCGGTCTCACGTTTGCCGGGAGAACGATGCGATCATCGGAGATGGCGGCGGTCATGGCGGCAGATGTCTGCAGAAAACAGGCGATATTGATTGTGTTAGAGGGCACGAATGGAGGCGGGAAAAGGAATGGCGGAGACACAGACACGCGCGACAAGACACGTTCAAAGTTACCTGGCACGAGCGAGTCTGACACGAGCGTATTGATGGAATGGGTGAACGACGCGTAACTGCTGGGCGCGGGGTCAAACGAAGTGAGGCGGATATGAGGATCGCAGCGTTGCGGGTCGTTGGCAACCTGAGCATCCACTGGTTGGGAAGGCACAGGGACCGTCGAGCATAATATTATACTACTGTACTTACTCCAAAACAGATATCATCTAGTCTACGCCAACCGTGCTTTAAAGCTGCTGCCTCCGGTCAGTGAGTTTCATTGCCAAGAAGCCGGCCAGTTGCCAAGCCACGGCAAGAACGACCATCGCAACAATGTCGACCCAAAAGTCTATGCAAGTTGTCGGACGCGTGGTTGCACTACGAGCGACTTACTTGAAAGCCGAAAGGCATGTGGTAGCACTCCAGACTGAATCTCGGTAAACGGGCGAGCGGAGGTTTCTGCAAGGAAGAACGCCTCGACAGCATATCGAGGAGCAGATATCTATAATGTCGTAGTAGCCGCTGTAGAGTGTCCAGCCCTAACTCACCTGCCACAGCCACACCAGGCCTGATAATGTCGACTTTGGCGCCGACACTTGAGCCAGATCGGGCAAAACACCACTCAAGACGACGCCCCACACAAGCGCAAACACCGTGGCCAGCAGACCGTAGGCTCGACGGGTAGTAACGAAGGACACGAAATAGCCTAGAAATCATCGCATAAGGCTGGTAAGGAGTATGCCACGCAACTCACCAATCGCAAAGGCGCTCAGGTAAAGGCACCACACAACGAGATAAATCTGCCAAAAGGTGCTCCGATACGACAAGAAGAGAACGAGAGATAGCGTGAAGAACAGTGCAGCGAACAATACGCGAATGACATCCGCAGCGACCTTGGCTATGAAGTAGGGCAGTGCAGCGAGACCTGCGGCAGACTCTCGCCAAAAAACCGTCTTTTCCGAACCAAACGTCGATGTTCCAGCGGTGATGCCCGCAAAGTAGACGCCCAGTGACACAAGAACACCCACATAGCTGATCAACTCGAACGGCTGGCGACAGCGATCCTGGAGCGCAAAGGGTGCGATACGACAGACATCATCAGGCTGCCGCCCTAATCGGATTTAGTGGGCTGATTTGGGTAGTTGAAAGCACACCATAATAGTCCATTTGGCGGGACGCAAGGCTAATGAACACACCACAGGCCAGATGCAGCATCTGGTCGCGCACAAATCGCAACGAAGAGCGAAATATTTGTCGCAGCGCCCGTTCGAATCGGTCACGGAACAATATCCATCCGTTAGCAGTCTTGCGTCCATGACGATATCGCTGCCGAAGGATCGAAGAGCGGAACCAGTCTGTAAATTCCGCTGCAACGTCCACCACATAGCTCCAGAACGCCAAGAGTACACCGCGGACAGCACGCAGTGGACCAAGACCCATTTTGCGTGGACGAACGAGAGACATGAATGTTTGATCAGCGATATTCTCGTCGCTGGACGAGGCTATTGACACGCGGTTATACGACGTAGGGTCGCGGTCATAGCAGTATCGCTTCCAGTAGACAAGCAGATCGACGGCAGCGAATCCCGATGTGATGTTCGACGGTACTTTTTCGGAGCATACTGCCACATAGTGGTCAGCAGGGCTAGCAAACTGCATGATCGCAAGTTGAAAAATTAAAGTGACGTACTTTGCACCAGGTGGCAATGGAAAACCAATGGATTCGAAATACGCAGGGGCTTGCTCACGAGGACCAAAGTATACAACACCCCCGCCTTTTCCAAGAACCAAGACATCATCAAACATCCCAAATGTCTTGATACCAGGTGAATGCACGATTGCCGCGACCAGTAGCTGCTGCTGATGCGCAAGATCTGCAAGTAATCCCGTAATATCGATGGCAGTCGAAGAGTCGAGTCCTTAGAGAGGCATTAGCAATGAAACAGAATCACGCAGTGACTTGCCCGAAGTTGGCTCATCGAGAAGCAAGATGGAGGGCTTAGCGACCAGTTCGATCCCAATATTCACTCGCTTTCGCTGACCACCCGAGATGCCGCGATGCTCCTCCGTTCCAATCACATAGTCCGCGATCTCTTCAAGCCCAAGGTACGTGATCATTGTTAAGACGACTTTGACTTTTTCCTCCCGCGACATGGACGCCGGCAGCCGGCCGAGCGCAGAGTACATGAGCACGTCCATAACGCGCAGCTCTCGGTGCATGATGTCGTCTTGGGGGACGTGCCCGACCAGCTTCTTCACTTTTCGAAGGCTTTCGCGCACGCCGTTTATGAATATATTTCCAGAAAAATCATGGATGCGTCCTGCGATGACATTAAGAAGCGTGGTTTTGCCAGATCCAGATGGGCCGATGATAGCGCACAGCCGACCGGATCGGAGCGTTCCCGAGACTCCTCGCAAGACTTTGAGGCCGCGCTGTGGAACCGTATAGCTGATATCGTTGAATTGGATGCAGAATTTATGCTCATCGGAGACATCAGGTGCGTCCGAGGCCGGAGCGACATGTGATGTGGGCCCGCCAGTGTCGTAATCAAGCAGGAGGCGTGCGTAGCGTGCTGCACTTCTCGAATCGCGCCTGGACTTTATAAAGAATCCCTACAATGCGATGCACAGTGAGAAGATGGAGGAAGCGGCCCGCAACTGACAATAGAAACGAGGACAAGGATGACGGCAAGGATGACTCCAATGCCATAGCGGTATGCATATCCAGTTCCCGGGGGACAGCTGGCGAGTAGATTACACGGGAACTACATACACGCTTAGCCCAGAAGGCTCGAAGGGGGTGTTTACCGGTTTGGCGCTACCGACAGGGCAATAGTATCCTTGAGGACACAACTCAATTTGCCTTCACATGCTACATTAGTATACAGACATACACGACGATTACCTGGGCGTCGGACAATAGAAGCCAGTGCAGCAATACAGCGGCTGTGCAGTGTTCATCGGACAATAAAACCCGGGTTCGCACGCAGCTTTATGCGACGGCGACATGCAGAAATTCCCTGCCGCACAACTCCACGCTTGGCCCACATTGTCTTCTGGTTGTGGCGTGCTGATGTATATGCAGCCTCCGTTGCCAGTCGCGTTGGTGGATGGAACGATGCGCGAGGAGAAGAGCTTTGAGAATGAGTTTATGTCGATGGCGATGGAGACATCGACACCGGCATCGGCGTGTAGTGTGATGAGGGTGGCAACAAGTACGAGTGCGAGAAGTATTAAGGTTGGCGGCGTCGTGGAGGATCGCATGTGTGAGATGGCAGGAATGGTTTCGTAATTTCGATCCGAATATGCAACCATCATAAAGGCTCCCAGCGGACATGAATATATATGCATTTCGTGGTAAATCGGATGGATGAGAGGAGCACACCGTTGGTACATCGTAAACAGAGCGGGAGAGATGACGGCCATCGATCATATCGCCTCTGGTCGCGGAGCAGTCAGCCTGCGTGTGTTGAAACTGCGCGGGCTGAGGGTGATAGGAGACGAGGGAGCTGTGTTTGGTGCTGAAGCTCCTCTCGGTGTCCCCACCGAAAGCGTGTTGAGCACAGACGCCCACCATTGGGGAGTGCTCGCCGTCGTGATGGCGTCGCCGCTTGCCATAGTGGAAGCGGAAGAGCCGCCACGGACAGTAGCCCGGGGCGTGGTTGAAGAGGTCGTGGTGGCGGGGGTCCTCACTGTGGTGACGGGGGCCCTGGTGACGGGGGCCGGGGTCCTCGCCGTGTTTGCAAGATGGGCAGCAACGGATTCTTGGCGGGCACGCTTCCCGGCATTTACAGTCGACTCGCGGATATCTGCTCGTGCGTAGGCATCGAGAATGAATCGGGTGTAGGACCCGTTGCCGCTGCTGATTGTTCTGGAATCGTCATCGTCATTGTCGTTTTGAGCCTCGGGTATGGCCGTGCAAACGGCTACAGACACAGGGGCAATAGCTCTTTGCCGCGGAATCGACGAAACACTTCGCTTGATGCTGGCTCTAGTGCAAATCGCTCGCTCTGCAGATTCATTCAAAAACGTGAATGCAGCAGGATCGTCGTTGGGGACGCTGCCAAGTAGCGCATCCTGTGCCAGGGTGACCGAATATCGTCGCCAAGATTTGGGGGTGCCGTGACAAGAAGACATGTCGGTGTTGGATAAAACGGACGACGCAACAGAAGCGATAGAGGACGGCACAAGGGTCGAATCGTGCTTAGCGACAAGCGGGGTGGACCTTTGATGCACCAATGGGAGCGGTGACACAGATCCATGTTGCCGCCGTTGATTTCCGATTTCATGCAGCCACATGTCGGGCATATCCGCAACAACATCGTCTGGGCGTGGCGTTGCTGGCGTTACCATCAGTCGCATACCCTCGCCCATGGTCCTACCCGACATGGGACTAAGCCTCGTTGATGATGATAACGCAGCTTCCATCGGACTGCTGGGTGGGCTCCTCGCTGCAACGTTGATTGGCGCCGGCTTCCCTGCCTTGCGTCTCCGCTGCTGCTGGCGATCATACTGGTCTTTCCCATTCCTTGCCTCCACTGCCGACTGCCGACGACTCGTTGCCCCACCGCTGCCGAGAATGGTGTGGCGTGAAACATAGATGTATACCAGTAGATTCGTCAGCCCTCGTGCAGGCGAGCACAGCCCCATAATGATGTGGAGTGCAAAAGCCCGCTCTCCAGGATGCACAAACGTGACCAGTCGGGCGATGACAGACGGCGTCCACGTGAACAAGAATGCAGCCAGGTACAGCATGGTGTTCTTGAGGTAAGCGTTCAGGTATGCCCGCGCGGCGTATTCCCTGTCGATGGTGGAGCGTGCACTGGCCTCTTGCAGAGCCTTGGCGGTCCGGTACACGCGAGTTCCGACGGCGACGTATGCGATCAGATTGGCGGTGAAAACAAAACCAATGGGAATATACATGAGGATGGCGCGTTCAATTTTGAGCGGCGACACGACCCAGCACCATAGATCTGCGTCGCCATACACGCGGAGATACACGCCTGGTCGCGCAGGGTCGTGGACCCGCAGAAAGAGGGGCACAACGGCAGTAATAAACGGCACCCCGAAGCAAAAGACCGCATACCACCGCTCGTATCGCTGTACGGATCCCACCGAGTGCCGGAAATACGTAATCAGGGCCAAATTCAGCGAAATCGTCAGCGTCCACAGGCATGCGCTCAAGTCTCCCATCTGCATGAACGCAGCCTGTGCCTGGCACAGTCCGCCGCCGCTATCCGCAGTCAAACGCCCGATTGATTTTGCAATGGCGGAGATAAGGTCGGCGACAGCGATGGCGGCGACGATGCGCGCGACAGCGGACGTGTGCATGTGTGGCGAGTGGAAGAAGAGGACGAGGAGGGTGGCGGCGCCGAGCGCGCCGAGGGTCGCGGACGCCGTGATGATGGCTTGCAGCGCGACGTGGTCGGTGAGCGAATACGACAGCATCTATGAGTAAGGGAAGGGCGGATGATGGATGCCAAGGAAGGCGGCACGTGGAGGCAAAGAGTCACATGACGACGCTCCCCAAAGATGCTGAGTGCTCTCCATCGCGGATGCGTCATCAGTGCCAGCTGTGCTCGGCCCGCCCCAGCCCGTTACTTCTTTACCTCGTCCGCCGGAATGCTGGCACCGCCGTCGTCGGGTCGCGCGCGTACGGTTCTCTACCAAAACCCTGACGTGGCCTTTGCCCAGCTCAATGCCACGATCAACCGGAACAACATCAAGAAGGAGCTGAAGATGCGATCAAGGTATGAGAAGCCGACGACGCGGAGGAGACGCGAGGCCAGCGAGCGGTGGAGGCGTGTGTTTGCCCGGGCTATTGAGGAGAAGGTTTCCCTGGTCATGCAGATGAAGCACCGGTGCGCGTGCTTTGCTGTTGTTGCCTAACTGATTGTGGTAGGGGGATGTGAACGTGCGAGCGTGTGAGTGTGTGAGCATGTGCGTGAGGGTGACAAGATGCAGAGATTATTGTTAATTACAGTGGCATCACTTCCCAGGGGCATCAATCACCGGTTCGAGATGCCGGGTAAGCGTATTAAACACCGAGCCGAAAAACAGCGCCACCACAGTGCACGTCAGCGTGATTACATTATACGGCATGGTGAAATCGGGCGTCGGGAGACTGACCAGCACCGAATTCGTATAAAACACTTTGCCCTGATCGAGTTGGATACGGGCTGGAGGCAGGTCAAAGCCTCGGTTGGCGTCCGGTGGATGCTCCGTGTAGGCCAAAAACACCTTTCTTACGTCCACCGATACCGTGGTGGTGGCGCGCGTTAGCGTGGCGATAAGTTCGAGCGTCGTGGGGCGGTGGTATCCGGCATATGCGTTCCAGAGTATGTCGTCAGCCGCCTGGCCTTCGGTGCTGTTGGTGGGAGATGATTGTGCAACGCGTAGTGTATGGCGTAGGGGGAGGAGGAAGTGCGGGATGGTGAGTAGCAGCGTAAATCGATGGCTGATGGTGTCCAGTGGCGAAGTTCTTCGAATCGTCACTGACAGCCGCCCCTCTTGCTGTGCATATCCTACCAGCAGATCCATGTAAATTATTACGCTAATAGTCACTGTGCCTACCGTCCATTGTCATCGAGACAAGCAGCGCAGCGGATTTGGAGGCGGTTTCGACGAGCGATGGCGCGCTAATTTCTACCCGCGCCAGACTGGCCATGTTTGAGATGGGGGCCGTTGCGAGTCCCGGAATCATTA
>QZWS01000191.1:0-18315 GCA_004114245.1 Zoopage sp. CT-All
GCCAAGGGCTGGAGGGGAGTGATGTGGTGCAGCAGTAGAAAAGTAGCAGTCTCTTTTCTGATACATTAAGTTCCACAAGACTTACTCTGCTCCACACCACACCTGTAATAAGACTGGTCATACTGGGCTGTTCCGAAAAGCAGTTGGACTTATCCAGGTTGAAGTTGAATGCCATATGAAAAAATGCATCATGATGAGTAGGACTACGTGGCGAAGCCAACTTTGGACTGGGTGACAGTATAGCATATTTGATCAGAAGCACACTGGTGTTATAAATACTATTGTCATATGAGTATTGGTTTGAGGACAGTGTTTGAAGGGTGTCATAAATACGTAAGTAGAAATATGTAGCCATTGTCCTTCGGCCAATTTGAAATAGGGCTGGGGGATAACTTGAATGATTTACCAACCAGGATAGCATCTGATCATTCCATGTTGAATCCAGCTCCAATTCTGTGTTAAATCGGGTTGCTTGTGAGGCATCAAGAGTCGTGGAGTAAGGAGCATGGCGCGTCAAATATAAAGCCATCATGATTTGTTTCCGAGAGATACGGAACACCCAAGGATCGACAAGGTCTGGAAAGTATAGCAACAGCATTATAAGGTAGAATGAGCATTGACTGGGATTGGTGGATGCCGAGCACTCGGGGAAATCCAGTGGTGCTCTATATGGGCGTTGCTTTTCTTGACTGGCAATGATCTGATTGTGAAGGTATTTAATTTGCGCTAACATGTCTTCAGGTGATTTTAACACTAATGCCTTGAGAATGGCTTTCTGCATCTGCTTGACCAATAAAAGATGCGGTGATGTTATATCAAGCAACTGTTTGCATGTCTGACTGAGATTAATAGCAGTATCAGGATTCAAGTAAGCCAGAGTTTCCTTCCAGTAATCTTGGGGCAGCCATGTAAAGTCATTGGGAACAGCAAATGGCTTCCTTGGGTGAGCAAGCAGGAGATTTGGTAGCTTAGGGAGTGGGGGCAGCTGTAAAGTCCGCCCGGGCCAGGAGGGGCCCGGGGGCAGGCAGAGTGCAAGGGATGCAAGGAGGGCGGAGAAACCTGTGTTGATTATGCAGAGAAAAGACAAGACTGTCACTACAAGGGGTATGGCCCTGACAGCAGCAATGCACTCAACGGCTGGGCAACTGTTGTAATGGGAGGTTGCGGTGACCAAGCAGTGGCAGGAGAAGCATTATACTGCCCATAGGTGTTGCCTCCAGCCGGAGCAATCTGTGCTTGCGATGATAGAGTCATACCCTTCATTGGACTGGGAGACTGTGGCAACAGTATAGTGGCAAGAGAAGCTTTGTGCTGTCCATCTGTGCAGCCTTCTTTCAGAGCAGTTTTTACCAGCGATAATTTAAACGAACCCTCTGGTACATATAGGGCCTGGCGATTCTTTTGCGGGGGGGGGGGTGCACCTGCTTTACGAGGGTCCGCACCAGATGCCTGGACAGCAGCAGCAAGGACAGTAACGCAGATGGTGAGAAGAGTGCAGATGTGCATGTGAGTGTGAGTGTGAGTGGTGTTTAGTGGTTTGGGAGCAGTTTTGCTTTGATTTCTGGGCAGGTGGAAAAGAAAACGGGTCATGTGGTGGGATTACTGCCTGGGTCTCATTTGTGCTGGTGGGGAAATGTAACCTTATCAATGTGGAATGTAATCTTACATTTATATACAGGGATGCTTGCTTGGCTTAGGCTTTATAGTCACATATGCAATGGGCTGTAATTGTTGAGATATGGCAGCTACCTTTGAAAAGTGCTATTCAGCAGTATAAGAGACTATTATGGCCACATGGCCTTGTAAAGAATGCCTTCTTCTGTTACATCTTCCTGCCCTGCATCCTAATGAAGTGCGCTATCCATTGCCAGGTTGGCAGCGGCGAGAACTGTCGCCTGTCTGCCATGCGGCGAAAATGGAGCATAACCTCGTGGGCTGCCACGCTCACCTGCCACTCTGAGCCGGTGCCAACGACCCCGCCAGCCACCCTCTTTACACTTCCTGCTCCTTCCGCCTCTTCAGCCTGCCGCCGCAACCTCTTTCTTTTCTCCGCTTCTCCCTCCAGACCCTACACTCATGCACGTATATACCCTAGCGGTTGTCGCCGTCGTTCTCGCCGCCCCGCTCGCCCTCGCTAACCCCCGGCCCCCCGTCCGCGACATCACCGTTACACGCGTCTACGCCTCCCCCGACGGTGTGCGGCGACCTGTCATCGCCGTCAACGGCCAGTTCCCCGCACCGCCGATTTTCATGACCAAGGGCGAGGACTTGATCTTCCGCGTCAAGAACCGGCTGCCCACAATGCCCACCTCGTTCCACGCCCACGGGTTCCATCAGAAGGGCACGCCGTTTTACGACGGCGCATCGGGCGTCTCGCAGTGCCCGATTCGTCCCGGCGACGAGCTAGAGTACCACATCCGTAGTGGTGAACAGGCCGGGACCACGTTCTACCACGCCCATTACGGGGCCGAGTACACCGACGGGTTTGCCGGGCCGCTCATCGTCCAAGATCCCGATGATCCGCATCGCCGTCTGTACGACGAGGAGCTTGTCGTCACGCTCAGCGACTGGTTCCACGAGGAATCCGCGATCGTGATTGCGCGGTATCTCTCCCCCGCGTCCCAGGGCAACGAGCCAATGCCCATCTCCGGGCTGATCAACGGCAAGGGCAGGTTTGACTGCACCAAGGCCGCGCCCGGAACCATCTGCCAGCCGGGCGCGGTGCGCGAGAGCTTTGAGTTCGTGCCCGGCAGGCGCTACCGCCTTCGCGTCATCAACATGTCCGCCTTTGCCTCGTTCCAGTTCTCCATCGACAACCACCGTCTCACTGTCATCGAGGCGGACATGGTCAACATCAACAAGGTTACCGTCGATCGCATCAACATCAATGTCGCTCAGCGGTATTCGGTCATCGTCAAGGCCAGTGCCCAGCCGGGCAACTACTGGATGCGCGCGACCATGGCAACCGGCTGTTTCCCCGTGCCTGCTCCCAATCTCGACCGAAACATCGTCGCTCGCGTGCACTACCGAGGCGCTGTGGACCGCGACCCAACCTCGCCGATCAACCTTCCCACCAATGTGCCGAACGAGGCCGTGGACTGCATCGATTTCGATCCCAAGCTGATTCGCCCGCTTCATCAAATGGATGTCATCCGCCCCACCGAGATCATCAAGCTCGATATTCAATTTAACCCGGATGCGGCAGGCGTTGTGCGTGGATCCTTCAACAACGTCTCGTACGTCCCAGATTATTCCCGCTCCATGCTCCAGGATATCGTCTCTGGTCGCATTGAAAGGTTCCCGCGCAGCCGCAATGTGTATCAGGTTCCTTTTAACGCCGAAGTCCGCTTCATCCTGCGCAATATGCAGGAGGCCGACACGCACCCGTTCCATCTCCATGGATTCACGTTCCAGGTCCTCGCCACGGGCAAGGGCGAGTATGATCCACGCACTACTCCGCTTATGACGAGAAACCCGCCGCGTCGTGACACGTTTACGATTCCCGGCCAGGGCTTTGGTGTTATTCAGTTCCGTGCCAACAATCTTGGGCTGTTCCCGGGCCATTGCCACATGGTGGCTCATTCGCCGACTCTCTTCATGGTTCTGCAAGTCGGGTCTGCAAAAGACTTGTCCCGACTGGATATTCCTGACGAAGTGTGGCGAATGTGCAGTGGTGACGCGCACGGTGGTGATCCCCACAACAGCCATGGCCTCTCAATGGCGAGCTGAAGCGCCACTGGTGAGGAGAATGCCTGCTTTGAGGCATTATGTGTATGATTTCTGGTTTATCACGTTCTTGCTATAATAGCTGATGGCATCATGCCGTTATTTTGACGGCAGAATACATGCGCTATTGCTTTCCATTGTACCATTGGATGATTCTATACCGTATCTATTTATCCGCAATTACACCGGCTGAATGCCTGCCCATCGACGAATCTGCTCGAATATAAGAAATGTCGTGATGGTGTGCGGTCCAATTCGCAGCCAATTCATCCAAAAGCCTTTGTACAATGCCCTCGGGCCCTCCCTTCTCGCGGTGATGACCGCGCACTGCCAGCTGCTCGAATATAACCGCCCCTTGCCCGTTGCGTGGTCAAATTCCTGATTCATGTACCGCGATTTGACCAAATCCACAGGCGATGTTGTGATGGCACACACAAGACCAGCGGCCATGCTCGCGACAAAATGCAGCGTGAGACCCTCCTGAAGGTACTTGTATCTGAGGATGGTGCTCTTAATGTGGTCGTAGGATGCCAATTGCGACGCCGTGAGGAGTGCCGCTCGTTGGGTGGTCGGTCCTACACCGCGATATAGACCTGCCATGCCTTGAGTCGCGTATACGTGACGGAAGGCGGCAAGGGTTGTGGACGGTGTAGTTGATGAATGCTGGCACGCTTGCATGCGAACCTTGATAAGGTCGGTTGGATTTGCAATGCCGGCTCCAACAGCGCCCGCCAGACCCCCGGATACGATCTTCTCCGCCAGTGAAATATCCGACGAGAGGAAGTCATGCTTGGAATGCGTGATGCGGGAAACAATGGATTTGATTGGCTCGTAAAGCCCCATCCGCAGCGTCGAGTACGTGCCTTCGCGGAGAATGGACGGCACGAGACCCGAGTAGAATCCACGAACCCCATCGTTGTATAGTAGGTGCGTTATGGCGTGGATGAATGGATTTTTGAGCGGCTGGGAGGCGGCCGAGGCGGTAGAGGCGGCAGACTGAAGCTGCATCCGCGTCTTGAGCACATCGACAGGATTGGTAACCGTCGCTGCACACTAAGAAATAAGCGGTGTGGTGCTTGATTGAGCAAATACCATGCAGGAGAGGCCACCGTAGGCAAAGCGCTCAATGGGGTGCGGTGGCCGGAGTTGGCCCTGCAGCATTATTTGCGGGGTTTGCTGATGCTGCAGATGGCAAACGCGGAGTTGGCACGTGTTGCGGTACTCGACGTATAAGCCCAGTTTATACAAGCGTGCATGGCGTAGTGGATGTCATATAAGATAAATGGGCTGGAGAATATCATGTCAAGCGAAGTGCTATTTTAGATGACTGGGTGTATGCTATAGGTATTGAGAGGGTTTGGGGTATATTGTGGAACACAGAGAAGTAGTGATGAGAAGAAGCAACAAGGGTGTAGTGCAAAGACTAGTATGGAGTAAAGTAGATAAGCAAATCAGTATGCCTAAAAGTACTCGGCACAATGAGACTAGGATGCTAAACTAGATATTTGGCTAATAGTAGTCTTATATCAATTTATGGCCAGACCTCTCAAGGTGCTGCAGATTTGCCTTGAACACTAATAGAACGCAATGCAACAAAGCAACAGGCTCCCCTTGACAAACACCCGTCAACGACGGCAACGCCGATGCCATCCGCACAACGCATCTTCCAATCCCTTCTCGGCTCCTGGCGATTCGAACGTGTTATCTCAAACTATGGCGCTGTATCAGGCACCGCGCGCTTCACAGCGGCCGCCAATGACCCCGACATGCTCACCTACGCGGAACAATGCGTGCTGATTCACGGCGGGCTGGCGTACCGCAACTACGCGTACCGATATGAGCACGACACCATACACGTGTATTTTGCAGACGGTGAAGGCGTGGAGAACGCAGAACGCCGGCTGTTTCATCGGCTGCGGTTTGTGAACGACACGGCCGCTCACGCCAACCACCTCTGCATCAATGATGCCTACGACGGCGTATATACATTTCTGAATGAGAATAATTTTGTTGTGGAGTATACAGTGGTGGGTCCACAGAAGGATTACACTATAAAGACGCAGTTTGAACGCAAGCGAGCGTGATCTTGTACGAGTTCGTGGAGAGTTCCGCCCAAGGATTGGGGATTGTGGATGATGGACGGCGGCATTCATGACTGGGCTTGGCATTTACTATATATTCACCTCGATAAATCTGCATCAATCCGGGTGCAGGAACGCACGCGTTTCATCATTTTTTCAAACCTTCACGTCCATCTCCTCCATCCCCTACACAGCGACGCGCTTGCGACGACACCCGCATAACGATTCCACAATGAGCGTCTTCTCTACATCCACGATACTGAATACTGCAGCGGCGGGTGGTGAGCCGATGAATGCCACCACGTTTATCACGGTACCCCGCGATGCTGTACCCCGTGATGCTGTGCCGCCTTCCCTGGCTACCTCCATTGCCCATGTCCATTTCTCGGACGGAGACACTGCCTGGGTCCTGGCCTGCACTGCACTCGTCTGCCTAATGATTCCTGGTCTGGGATACTTTTACAGCGGTATGCGATTTAGTTGATGTTTCCCTAACAACGTCCGCTAGGAATGGCGAGGTCCAAGAACGCACTATCGTTGATATTTCTGACTCTCCTCTCCCTTTCTATCGTCTCCATTCAGTGGTTTCTCTTTGGATACTCTCTGGCATTCTCTCCCACTGGCGGCCCGTTCATTGGCGACGGAGCGAACCTGCTCCTTCTCAATGTCGGTCTCGCGCCTCACCCAAACGCACCCACTGTTCCCGAATCCGTGTTTGTCATCTTCCAGTGCATGTTTGCAGCCATCA
The DNA here is from genome assembly GCA_004114245.1 of Zoopage sp. CT-All. Classification (NCBI taxonomy): domain Eukaryota; kingdom Fungi; phylum Zoopagomycota; class Zoopagomycetes; order Zoopagales; family Zoopagaceae; genus Zoopage; species Zoopage sp. CT-All. The sequence goes on from QZWS01000191.1 coordinate 6,556, forward strand.
CCCCTGCGCTGGCATTCGGTGCCGCTGCAGAGCGCGCCCGCATCCTCCCAGGCATGCTGTTCATCTTTCTCTGGTCCACCCTCGTCTACACCCCGCTCGCATACTGGGTCTGGGCCCCGCATGGCTGGGCCCGTGCAATGGGCGTGTATGACTATGCGGGCGGGAGCTGCATCGAGATCAGTTCCGGATTCGCCGCGCTCGCCTACGCTTTCAAGATTGGCCCTCGCCAAGGCTTCTCGCACCAATCTGGATCTTTCAAGCCCCATTCCTACAACAGCATAATGCTAGGAACTGCACTGCTTTGGTTCGGGTGGCTCGGGTTTAACGGCGGATCGGCGGCTGGGGCCTCGGCGAGGTCCGGACTTGCCGTGCTCAACACCAACTTTGCAGGGGCAGCTGGCGGCCTCGCCTGGCTCATTCTGTCCTACCGTCACCAGCGCACCTGGTCGTCTTTTCACTTCTGCAGCGGTGCCATCGCTGGAATGGTCGCGATCACACCCGCCTGTGGATTCGTTCCCGCATGGGCTGCGGTCGTCATTGGCCTCATCACCGGCTTCGTGTGCCACTTTGCCGTCGAATACAAGCACTGGTGGAGATGTGACGATGCATTGGATGTATTTGGCGTGCATGGCATCGGCGGTGTCGTGGGCATGATTCTTACTGGCGTATTTGCTACCCCAGCGGTTGCCGCGCTCGACGGTCAGGTGCTTCTCGGCGGCGCCATTGCTGGCAATCCTCGCCAAATCGGGATCCAGCTTGCATCAGCTGCTGCCGCCGCCGGCTGGTCCTTCGTTCTCACCTTTATCATTCTCACCGTCTTTGACCTTGTCCCTTTCTTGCGCATTCGAATGAACGAAAGTGAGGAGATCATGGGCATGGATGCCAGTCAAATGGGCGAGGGTGGGTACGAGCACCTCGTAATGGATGTCGCCGAGGAGTTGGCTCGACGAGCTCGTGTGGATGACCGCGGTCGGTTGAGTTTCTGGGGCGCCATACCTGCGGGTCATGCGCCTCTTATCAAGGAGGCAATGGTCAGCAGGTCTCAATTTAGCTTGCAGGGTCTGATAAATGACGAGAAGGGCAGTATGAGAGTGCTCGGAGAGCTAGACAGGCTAGCCAAGGAGGCGATGGTGGAGAATGGACCCGTGAGGCAGGTTATTACCGTCAAGCGACGGGCTAGCCATAATTGAAGTTGGCTAGGAGTACAAAAAATAGTGAACATAATTGACGCGCACTCCCATAAATCGTACTTTTTCGGCTGCTATTTCTCCCATTGTGCGGACAGCTGATGTCTTTACCAACGCTAGAATCAACGATCGAATTTGTCTACTTCAAATCTGGCACACTATTGTGCATCATGCAGAATTTGGCAGCAAACGACGGTCCAGAGTGACGGCCATGTCCATACCTACGATGAGCGAACACACTCATCGGCGGCACTAAATTAGGCCTACAGTTTGTACTTGATGTTAAATAGTGTTGAACATATTTGCATTGCTTTGTGTGACATTGCTTGCCTTGTTTCTTGGGCTAATCGATGTGTTGCCATTACTATGACATGTGGGGAGACGCCCCGAGTTCTTTAGTCCGGTTCCGGGTCATATAGCAATTCCAGGCGAGATTTAAGTGCAGTAGTATACATTTCAATGGCCACGTCCATTGGTTTTGAAAGGTGCATGCTTTCCTGGAACCTTCTTTGCTGCAGCTCGGGGTGGAGGCGCCTGGTCGAATTCATTGCCGTTTTGCCTTTCATCGTTCCCGGAACTCTCCTCGGCATAGCTTCCAGAGTGTGCAGACACATAATCGTCATCACTGGTCTCGGCCTCGGAGCCGGACGGCGGGAGTGTTGCTGCAAGTGACAGCGAGGTAACTGCTGGGATGGTATTTGGCAGCGTTCGCGCCTGATAGGTGCCAGGTGGCAGCATAGGAGATGCCGATCTAGCTGAATGAGCACCAAGGAGGCTAACTTGGACCGAGTACCTTGCCGCCTTTCTCGTACTGCTAGAAATCAGCAAACCAGACCTTATGCGTTTGGTCTGCGGTGTCAGCGAGGGCTCTCTCTGGTTGTTGCTGTACATTGAGGTCCCAGCGCGAGGCTCGGCCGAGGCGCTGCGTTGGAAAGGGGCAGAAAATCCGGGCAGTTGCGTGGCGCGTATCGCTGGACTCTCGGCTCGACCGCGAGAAAAGCCGCGTTGCATTTCAGGTCTGTTTAGGAGGCGTTATCTCTGAATGAGAGTGAGGGGAGTGCGACCTTCTCGACGCAGCATTCCTTGTAACGCCGCGCCCAGATATTCCAAGGCACTTTTCAAGATGCTGCGCGAATCGAGCTGACGGGAAATTTCGCTGGCAATTCGGACACGGGTATAGATCGAAAGTGCCCTGCTGAGCCGCGTCACCCCCACCATTGCCTGACGATGCATTGGAAGCAACGGTGACATTGCTATTCGTTTGGGATTGGCCGTAAAGCAGTGTGCCGCGCGGTTTCCCAGCTACAAGGTATCGGTTGTAAACCTGGCCAATGATACCGAAGAAGCAAACCATAAGCTTTCTGGCAGCTAGGGAGGTTGAGTAAAGATGGCGGATGCACGCTAATGCTTACTCGGCGTTGCACACGATGCAGAAATGGCCGGCAGCCAGCAACTTGTGGCGGCGATGGCACATGAGTACTTCGTCCAATAACAGCTCGACAATGAGGGCGCGCAACATCACCCGCGGCTATTCCGCCATTACTAGTGATAATATTGAGCACGACGGACCACATCAGCAAGGGCATCGGGGATGTCGCTAGTGAAGAGGGACATGGCGTTGAAACATTGGACTGGGACTGTTGCCCAGCCACCATCCCGCGGCCTGCTAACTTCACGGCCTATGGTCACGAATCTTGCGCTTTAATCGCGCGTTGCATCTACCCGCTGCACGGCTTCAACGGGGTTTCGAGCCGAGATATTCAAGGGTGCACGTAGATGAACATCGGTTGCGTGAAGGGCTTCACTCCTGCACTTCGCACCTCCGTCTATAGAATTGGAGCGTCCTGCTTGGCATAACAAGCGAGGGACACAGTGGCTTCTCAACGGTAGCATGTTGCTGTCTCCCCTCCAAGTCCCTATGATCCTCGGTGTTCTCTTTTCAAGCAATGTACGGACAAAGCAACAAGCGCAGCATCTGGCGGTCGATTGGCTGTATATACCGCATTAATTAGTCGTATCAAAAGGGCACTGTACTAGTACAGTGACCAGTCGTATTTTCCAGGTCGGCTTGCGGATCGAATATTGGGTGATATGATTCCTCTCCTTCGAGCAACATCGAGGAATGCCTTAGCCTGTTGACGGTGTAGTGGCGATTGTATTGTGATGCAATGGCGCCAGTGGCCATCCTTGGCAAACTGCTATAGCTGTTACATTATCTATGCATGGTATTGGCAGTATATACTTCCTTTCTGCGAACTCGCGACGGTTCACAATTGCACGTCAAAATGATCGCATTTAATGATGAAACACAAGCGGTTAGCGACATTTTGCTATATCAGTCTTCGCCGTTTCGACGCCCCAAGAAGTAGAGAGCTGCAGGGCGTGGGCGGCCAGAGATCGTCGGGTGTCAAAATCGGAGGATCGGAGAACCGCAAGAGCGGAGAAACAACTACCGGCAATCCGAGAGTACTGCTTGTTCGACCTCCGTCGCTGGTGCCAATCAGTGTCTGCGAGGTGTGCTGGATATCCGAGACTGGAGACGGCCGTCCAGGTTTGCTTTGGCCACCGACACACTCTTTTGCAGACGAAAACGAGCGCGTCGGGGTGGCGATACCAGTGTCAATGTCACCTTTGGAAATGAGCGTATTCGCCAAATAGGCTAAATTGTCAAGGCCACTCTGGGGGCGACTGGTCACATGGGAAGGATGGGGGCCCACTTGCGCATCCGGCGTCATTGCATTGTCATACTGCCTCCCGGCCTTGTTTGCGCTTGAATAACGTTCTTGGAAAAGCGGGGGCCTATTCTTCTCCTGGCTTTCGTTCAACGCCCGAACTTTGCAATCGTAAAGCTCGCGCTCCAGCTTGGCTACCTTGGTGTCTGCTGCATGCAGCTGAACGAGGTGAGGCCACGTAATGCAAAGTCGGATGTACCTTTCTCTTCAGCGCTTTAATTTCTGATGCGTGCGCAGCGTCCTTTTCGGCGGCAGCTTCCTTGGTGGCTTGGAGCTATCGACACTGTCAGCAATATGCAAGCATGGAATGACCGGCGTACTTTGTCACGAAGTACAAGCTCGCTTAGTCTCATTGTTGCTTTTCGAACCCACGTGTGTCGACCATGCATCACGCTGGGCAAAGAGTCTATTCGGGTGGAAGCTGCTGCGTGGTATTGCGACAGTCTTCGAGCAAGCACCTGGATAGTGCGATTTTTCAGGTCGAGTTCCACGCCTTTGAGCTGGGTGCCGTATAACGTGTAAAAACTGCCGAACTCGTTCGAATTCGCATTAAATGAAGAGCGTGCACTTGGTATTGTCGCTAAGGGTAGAGACTATGGAAATATCATGGCGCACATATATATCACAAGAAGCGTACCGCTAAACACGAGATTGAGCTCAGCGGAGACGTCTTTGTGGGAGGTGTAGATGTCTCTCTACATGACTCGAAGGATTGCGTGCCATCATCTGGGCGATTCGTCAGTATTGAATAGAGCGGCAACCAACCGTACGAGAGGCGACCCTGCTCGTCCCACCATCACCCGGGCGATTATCTTTTAAAGATAACTCATAATCTTCTCTTACACTATTTGTCTAGGTAGGCATCAACATCAATAGGACGTTGCTGGAGTAGCCAGTGTACGTGTCCAAGTGCGTCTGTTGACGCTTCGGGTTTTTTCGTACATGGTTGAGCCTCGCTGGCCACCATTCTTAATAGAGCAATAGCACTCGAGAAGCGGGTTTCGCTCAATAGCGGTGCCTGCATTCGGGACAACGGCGACGCGGTCTTTGATGCCAAACGCGCGGGGTTGTCAAATCCTAAACAAAGATGGCGTTTGCCGCGGCGAGCCAAATTTTGTACCTGGTGAAACGCCAGACGCGTTCATTCCGAATAAGAGGTTGTTGGAGATCCCGAAACGGCCAGATGTGTCCGAGAAGGTCCTTACGCCGGCTCGAGTGGTGCCACGGTTGAGGCTGAGAATGTCAAGATGCTGCGCTGGAGCCGGTGTCAAGCCACAGCGAGCGTAGTCATGTATTCAGTACCGTATTCAAGAGGTGGAATATTGCTCCAAAGAGTCGATCGGGGTTCCAGGATGATACACTTGGGTGCGGAGCGACGCAGAAGCCAGGACCGAAGGCGCGCACAGATGACAAACTGGCCACCATGGCATGGAGCCAGCATTTGCAGTGTGCTTGGGGCTGCTTGGTGCCTGACTATATGGTTAAACTGGGTTAATTGCATTTTGATAAAGTAGTTTTATCTAGGAAAGCTGATATGGTGCAAATGCTTTGTGTGATCAGTGCTCTCTGTACTCTCTGTAGTCATTATTGAAGCTAGGAACGGCATGATGGTGAGTCAAAATACTCTACAAAGAGGTGCATTACAACAAGGTTAATCAACAATCTTTGACAGTGACCTCACTATCCATGCCGCAGAAGCTCATCATAGTGACTTTAGCCCCAGATGCCGCTTAAGCTGGCGGACAAGGTCACGACACCATGGCGCAAGCTGGATTTGGGCTGGAGTCCACTGGTGATGCAAAAGGCCATCATGTATGGCCTTAAACCGCTTGGCATGCCAATCCGGACATCCGGTTATTTCAACATACGGAGGTATGTGCATGGGATTGTTCCATGCCACACGAAGCTTAGAATTGTCAGTACAAAGCGGGCATCTAAAATGGCATACACTGGGACTATACTCCCAATACACTGAACCAAACCGAATTGTTTTAACTCTAGAATCTATCTAAACTATTGTCAGTCATACTTCTAATCTGAAATGCATGCTTACAAGACCACATGCCTCAATACTGCGCTGGTATGTATGCAGAATGCAGGCAACACACACTATTGTCGATGTTGCTGTAAACACGCCGAGCAAGCTAAAATGCAATCATTAGCACAGTGGCCAATCATAGTGTGATCAAATACCCAGCATTGTTCCGCCACGATTTATACTCCAAGCTTTTGTGGCAGTATACGCACACAATAGCATCGTCGGCAGAAGGGAACTTAGAAGCATCAATGTCAAGTGCCTCGCGCCTAGGTTCTAGCAATCTGATTCGCTCATCTGCAATAGCAGCGAGTTCGCGATCAGGTATTTTCGATGCTTCAATCAAATGCTCAAAAATTTCAGCAACAAATGAGTCGATTGGAGCCGTGTGCGATGTCCGGTGGTAGCAGTAGCGAAATCGGAAGCGTTGGAGTATCGTGCACTAGATGATAGCAGGCATTTATCTTGGTAGGAAATATCTTACGTCGGATGACAGAATAAACTTGCTATCGAAATGGTCAAAGACCTTCACCCATAATTCAACCTCGCCCATAGTCATCTATTATCAATGTTAATATAAGACATAATGTACGCTAGAATTTCACCCCCAAGCTAAGGGATCTATTGCTGGGATAAGCGGTGTCCAGAATCAGACACGCCAATGACGAAGTCTCCGATGCAGAATCGATGGAATATGCCACAGTTGCAACCTAAACCTATCAGTTGGGCGGAGTAGTCCAACCAACACAAATTACCTTATCAGAGAATATATTGTTATTTTTTTGTTTTCTCTCACAGGCAGTGAGAGCCACCATGTGTACTCGAACACCATAAAAATGTTCGAGCCAGTGATCGAAATAGGGGAAACCCATGAAGGGCGCGTCTTCTGGCTTCACTGCATGCAGGCATCGCAAGCATATTTTTTCGCGTCGACACTGGAGGAAGTTTGCCCAGATTCCTTTGTATCGCAACAGGGCAGGAAAGTGGAAATGGGCAAACGGGGCCCAGATCATGTCTCGGCGGGCGAGCTTGTTGAATCTACGAGCTGCCGTTATTGAGGCACAGGGCAGAAAGACAGTGCACCGCTTTGAAACCCGCATCAGTTTGGTATACACACGAATAGTTTCGAAATATGTTGGACCGTGCAAAGGAGAACACCATTTGAGGATTACTGCAACAATCTCGTCCAGAAGGAAGGCAAACGGAGAAGACACATGGGTCCAGTAAGCAGCCAAGTCGAACGCTTGTTGAGGAACGGATATTGTAAACGTATATAACACGGTTGGCTCTGCGACACGACGCCTTTTCGGTAAAGACGACAGGTCGAGCTGGAGAACGGATCAGCATCAAAGCAGAAGAGCATGCACGATACTTTGCTGCCACGCAGTCGCTTTGAACGCGGAAGAATATCAGCTGTTGCGTACCTAATTAGTGACGGAGACAAGCGAGGCGGTCGACCTTTGGTCCGATACTTGGCAACGGCCTTGTTCTAGACGAAGCAACATGAGCAAGATCAGCGCAGGTTACCACACCCACCGATACCGTCAATGGCGCCTTTCGTTTGTGGCTGCTAGTAGCCCTCTTTGAGCCATACCGCGCAGCTGGCATGGGCGCTACGTGCATGGATTGTGTGATGGCCTGTTGCAAGCATGAGCTCCGATTTTGGCAGCAGAACGCAGAAATACGCGGTCATTGTTGGTCCGCGGACGAAGCACTCTTGACATGACTACCACGTATTGCTTTCCAAGCTGAGAAGGAGATGCGCAAGCGGGTGGCAGGGCAGTGGGCTGTGCGGCAATTGGGGAATGGGGTCCATTTCACAAACCTTGTTGGCAACCTTTAATAGCATCATTGCGCTGGGCTTCTTGCAGAGTTCTACTTGCTTGCCCAAAACCTGGCTGCCCATTGATGGAATATTATGTTCTCCCACCTTTATATTTATGTGCTTTCTTCCCTGCCTCTCTACCTCATTCTCCTCCCCAACCTTTTTGCACAGCTGACTACTAGTCTATGCCTCCTCTCAGTATCCAGCCTTTTGGATTGTTCCTCCTGCTTAACACTGTCCCCCTAGCTATTTGGTGTGTGTGTGTATACATAAGCCCCTATTGCTACCTGGTTGTCTCATAGTGGCAACCCACTTGGTAGGTGTGATTGTGGAGCAGCAATTAATTTAGTAGTGACTGTTTTGTATTTACCCGATTACACAGCGTCCCACAGTGCACCGCGGGTGCATTGCCCACACACCACCCCCACCTCACCACAGTGGTAGTGTATAATGTAAGTTTTATGGAATTTAATGTAATAGAAATGAGATTATTACTTTTTTATTGCTGCATTACAGTAGGGATAAAAGTGGGGGCATGGAGGGTGGTGATATTAGAGGAGGCATTAGAGTAGTGTGCAGGGGTTGGGAGTAGTCTAGTTGGCTGATGTCTTTTCATTCAGTCAACTGACCTGCTCCAGGTACATCCCAATATAGTTTGACTCAGCCAACTGACCTGCTCCAGGGAAGGGCTCAAGTAAGGTACATTGACAAGTGACAGTAAAGTAATGGTGGCTGGAGATGTTATAATAGTAAATATTATCAAGTGGTAAAGTATTTGTAAAGATGTGTAGTGGAGGCTGGAGGTTGGCAAAGGTGGAAAAAAAGATGGCAGCATGGTGAGTGAGGTGAAAAATGCAGTTTTGACACAAGCTTTATTGCACATGTGGCTGCTGCATTTAGTCCGATATCCTGAGATGTGGCTGATCATTCTCCTTTGCTTTCTCTGCATTGGAGTAGCATCTTACCATTGCTATCCACATGCCCATATTTCACACTACCTTCATCATTTTTTACATTTTGTGTATTGCTTCTTGCCATACATGTTGTGCTGTAGCTGATTGCAGGTGCAATACCCAAGTCAGAGCAACATGGCAACAGTGGTCCTGACTTTGGCACAGCAGTAGATATCCACTCTGATGTTTATCTGGGGTGCACCTGAGGACAAAACAAGCAAGTGTAGGTGTGGAAGCCATCGAGCCCTCAGGTGCTCTCTTCTGCATTAAACTCTACCACTGTTTTTTTTCCTCATAAGGGTTTTTTAATCTAGGCAGAGGCAGATGATCACCATAATAGTTGTATTGCAGTAGCCATCCCATTACTTGCATTGGCGCCCCCAATGCATGAACATTCTCTCTGTGCTTTAGCAACACATCAGCATGCATTACTTCCCAATCAGGCACAATATGAGAGTGATTCAACAACAGTGCCCTTGTAATAGATCAATAGTACAGTGTATTTACCTCTGCAGTGATGCTGATGCCAATGCCGCGCACCACTCCAGGGCTACCCTGTCTGTAGGATTGCTGCTCTAGCCCCGCTATCCATCCTCTCTTACCGCAGAAATACATCGCTCGAACAGAGATGCCGATTAAGCTGACGGACAAGGTCGCGACACCATGGCGCAAGCTGGATCTGAGCCGGAGTCCACTTCTCATGCATAAGCACATCATGAATAACCTTAAATCTCTTGGCACTCCCATCCGGGCATCCAGTCACGTCAACAAACGGTGCTAGTTTAGCAGGATTGTCCCATACAAAAGTAAGCTTAACACTGCTAGCATGCAACATGAATATAAGTATCTTACACGATGACGATGTTCCCAGTTTACTTGACCAAATTTAAGTATTCTATACCCAAAATGCAGCTAAATCGACGTTAGCCTTGCTTCATTGCCCGAAACAAATGCCTACATGACTCTCAAGATCAACGCTGCGCTGATACGAATAGAGGATGCATTTAACACACGTTATTAGAGGTGACTTCGACCTACACGTTCCTGCAAACACGCTGATCAGACTATGCAATTATCAACGCAATGGTCGAGCACAATATGATCAATTACCCAGCATTGTTCTGCCACGACTTGTACTCCAGGTTTTTGCGGCAGCACATGCATACAATGGCATCTTGGGCTGTAGGGAGCTCACGAGTATCAAAGCGGCCACTCGCCATAGCGCTATGATCGAAACATATGCCTCGCTTGTCTGTAGTAGCATTGAGCTTGTGATCAGGTATTCTCGATGCCTCAAGCAAATGATCGAAAATATTGGCAACAAATGAGTCGGTTGGAACATCGCACGATGTCGAGCGTTGGCAACACAGTTGGAAGCGTCGGAGTATTTCGAACTAGCTGGTATTAGCCGTTGCCGTGTGCAAGAGATCGTCTACGTCGGATGACAGAGCAAACTTGTGGTCGAAATAATCGACGAGTTTCATGCGCGATTTGGCCTCGCGCATGGTCATCTGCCAGTAATGTCAACACACGACACAATCATACACAAGGACTCGCCCCCAAGCCCAGGATGATATTACTGGGATACGCGGTGTCCAGAATCCGACACTTCAATGTCCGAGCCTCCAGCAATGCGTTGGTGGAACATATCCCTGGCGCAAGCTACAGCAATCAATTGACGGAGCGGCCAAACCTACGCATGCTACCTTGTTATAAAACATCTTGTCGGTTTCTCGTTTTCTGCTCCAAGAACTGCTACAGGACTCATGTACTCGAATACCGTAAAAATGATTGAGATGTCCATTGAATGAGGATAAATCGCTGTTCTTTGCAGCTGGCTCCGTTGTCTGCAGGCATCGCAGGCATAGCCGTTTGCGTCGGCACCGGTAGAAATTTGCCAAGATTCCTTGGTATCGCAGAAGGGCGGGAAAGTGGAAATAGGTGAACTGGGCCCAGACCTTGTCGTGGCGGACGAGCTCATTGAATCTACGAGGTGACGTCACTATGGCACGGGGCAGGCAAGTAGTGCACCTTGTTGAAACCAGCATCATCTTGGCAAATACGCGAAAGGTCTCGAAATACGTTGGGCCGTGTGACGGAGCGCACCACTTGAGAATGTCCACAACAACCCCATCGGGCAAAGTGGCGAAGGAAGGCAGCGTCTCGTTGGTTTCCAGCTCCAGTGGAGCCGGTGGCAGAGGCAATAGCGGTGGTAGCAGAGGAGATGGGGGCAATGGTTGTAGTGGTGGCGATGGCGGCGGCGGCATCATCTCAACATTTCCGTCGCGGTCGCGGTCGAGTATGCTGGTGTCTGAAGGTTTGAGCGGGGAAAGCGAGGGAGTCCGATTCGTAGCCGAGTCGGGCGCCTGTTGAGGTGTTGGAATGGAAAGGAGAGCCGCTGGTGATGTAGCCATGGTTGGTACAGTCGGATCCGCGACATGGTGCCTTTTTGGTGGCGGCGAAAGGTCGAGCTGGAGGACGGATCAGCACTCATGTTGGATAGCATACATGATACCTCATCGCCCCGCAGCCGCTTCGAACGCGAGGGGGCAGCAGCCTTCTCATACTTAATCTGTGGCAGGGGCAAACAAGGTGGCCAAGCTGTGGCCTGACATTTGGCGACCGTCTCGGTCTATATGCAGCAGTATGAGCAGGATCCATGCACGCCACCATGCCCACCGATGCCGTCGATGGCCCCTTTCGTTTGCGCCCATTGGTAACTCTCTTTGGCTCGTACGACGCAACCGGAATGGGCGCGGCGAGCATGGATTGTGCAATGGCCTGCAGCATGCATGAGCAACAACGCGGCGGCAAAGCGCAGACCTACGCGGCCATTGATGGTGCACGAGTGGAGTGCACTTGTCTCGAGCATCGTGGAGTGGTACAGGCGATAGGCGCTGCGATGGCTTGTTCCAAGACTTCCGGCAGGTCAGAGGAAAAGCGTGCGGAACACACGTGCATCAACGGGCTGTCCCAATTTTTGACATACAAGGTCTAATTGCCTAAGCACACTGTGAACCCTTACATA
>QZWS01000192.1:0-18259 GCA_004114245.1 Zoopage sp. CT-All
GCAGGTACCAAGCAAGAAGCAGTGTCCGCCAAACAGAAGCGACTTCGGCAGGTGACCGAAGCGTACGACGAGTCCGAGTTTCGTGTCAACGCTCGTAATGACGGTGCAGTCTGCATGCATTTAATTACCAGTCTAACATCTTTATTGCTAGCTGATAGTGCAACACAAAAGCTCGACATGTCGGATATTTTTGCGAGCATGTCCGAAACAGCAACGTTGTCTCGCCTGAAAAGCGCGCTCAGCGATTTCACGCAGGGTACCAAGAAGGGCCAAGCGACTGCGCCGCTGCAGCCATTGGCCGCCAAGCGTATTCAGGATCGCGCAACTCGCACCGTCGCCTACGAGCGTAATAAAGAGGAGGTGGCAACATGGGAGCCGATTGTGATTCAAAATCGTGAGGCAGACCATCTCCAATTTCCGCTGAACGAACCGTGGCAACAAAGCTCGGTGAACACTACCTCCGCGATTGTCAATACCATTGCCGCCAAGGATCGCACAAAGCTGGAGTCTGACGTCCACGAAGCGCTTGTCCAGGCGGGCATTAAGAATGAGAAGGATGCCATAATCGCCGAAGGCTTTGAACTCGAGATGCAGGCTGTTGATCCAAAGATGGTTGAGGAGCGACAGCGACTACTTCGCAGCATGCGTGAGCTTGCTTTTCGGGCTGAGAAAAAAGCTCGTCATGCAGCCAAGATCAAGTCGAAGGCGTACCATCGCGTGTTGAAGAAGGAGCGCGAGAAGAATAAACGGCTCCACGAAGCAGCGATTGAGGACGAGGACGATGAGCATTCAATGGATGCCCGAAACAAGGCCTTGGTAGACCGCGCCCGTGAGCGAATGACTCTGAAGCACAAAAATACATCCAAGTGGGCGCAGCGTGCATTGCAACACGGGCGTCACGACGCAGAGACGCGAGACGCTGTTTCTGAGCAGCTGAGGAAACACGAGTCGCTCAAACGCAAGATAGAGGGCCTAGAGTCGGACGAAGATATGGATTCCGCGTCAGCAAGCTCGTCCGATGAGGAGTGTGGCGATGTGCGTGAGCAAGCCAAGTCTAAGCTTGATCGACTCGCACAAGATAACGACACAGAGACGCTCAAGCCAAGTTCAAAAGGTCTCAAAGGCGTCTTTGCGATGAAGTTTATGCAGGACGCGATGAAGCGAAAGATGCTCGAAACACAGCAAATAATATCCGAGGCTAAGGACGAGCTGGACCAGATGGATCATGGCTCTGCAAGCGAAGATCGTCCAGTCGCAGCGTCATCAATGGCGGAGCATGACGAGGGCACGAGAATCGGCACCTCTGGTCGCATGAAATTTGGAAACCCGGATGCTCCCGTCACGAAGGAGGCCGAAGTCGAGATCATGCTCAAGTCAAAAAAGCCACGTAAACAGGTCTGGTATACCAAATATCATTTAATAGCACTAATATGCTGCTATAGTCACTGCTAGCTTCGGGTTTGACATCCGGGACGTCGGAAACCGCCATTTCTGCTGGGGACCGTGGTGTCAATCCCTGGATGCAGACGGATGAAATCAAGCACCAGCACTCGGCTACAAAGGAGTCACGCGGCGATGCGGCCAGGGAATCCAAGGCCGTGTCGAAGCTGAAGAAGGCCAAGAAGCGCAGAGATGTTGGAGACGTCGATGGCAGCTCCGTGACTTTTGCTGTTGATGTGGACAAGACCCTTGTAGATATCGATGGTAGGGTGTATACTACTCCTTCATGCGCCATAATAGCTTTGTAGCGCCCGAGGACAGCAGAAAGAAGAAGCGGACGACCGCGAAAGCTGACGAAAAAGGCGCCGCCGACTCGGACGACTCGGACGAGCCGACAATGATCCACTCTCGACACCCAATGGCATTCCAGCAGCGCGATTTGGTCATGCGAGCCTTTGCGCACGACGATGTGGTCGAGAAAGAGTTTGAAGCGGAGAAGCAAGCAGAGATTGAAGCGGATGCCTCGCACGACGAAGACGTGTCACTCCCCGGCTGGGGCTCCTGGTCCGGCCCTGGCACGCGCAAACGCAAGCATGCCAAGCCGGCAATTGTCAAGCATATTCCTGGTATTGTCGACCCCAACAAGCGACAGGATCGCATGAAGGCGAATGTAATTATCAACGAGCGGGCCAACAAGAAGGCGATGAAATACGCAGCCGTGAAGATCCCGCATCCGTTTGAAACGCGCGAGCAGTACGAGCGCAGTCTTGCCACGCCCATTGGCAAGGAATGGAACGCGCAGAAGGCGTTCCAGAAGCTCACGTTGCCGCGCATTACGACCAAGATTGGCGCAGCGATTGCTCCGATTCGCGCTCCCGAAGGATCCAGCGTGGCCATGGCGCAAACAGCAGTGCGAGGGTGAAGGTGGACAGAAAATAAATATACAATGAATATGCTAGCCTTGCCACCATGCCACTAGTCCGAGACCGCTTTCAGCGACCGTTGCCTAGCGAGATGGGCGTCAACAGGATATCAGAGCGTGGCGACTCTGACTCACCGTGATGGAGTACAATGGCTGTCTAAACCTGGATGCATCCTCGTCGCCGGTAGGCTGTTGCTGACCACTGGCCACCTCCACCTCCTGCATGACGCCCGGCAGCATATTATTCGACACCTTCCTTGCCCGCGATGCGCCAGCAGGAATTGCAAGTGCCGACGCTGCATCCTTCGCCGGCGGAGCCGTCGTCGCTGTTGGAGCCTCGGCGGCAGGATCGCGGGGCTTTGCATGGACATCCTCGGGAAACGCCTCCGCCACGACTCTGAACCGCACGCGCTCGTTTTTGAGGAAGTGGAGCTGCTCCTCGCCCCACTCCCAGATCCATACCTGCTTTTCCGTGTCGCTACAGGAAGGCGAGTCGCATTGCTGGCAGACGGGTCAAGTTGACATACAAGTACGTGTCCTCCGGAAGCTGGTCCGCAGGAACGTAGATCTCCTCGAAGAAGCCCACGGACACTGGCCAACAAGCGTCAGGCCACAGGGGATGACGCGTTTGGCGTACGCGTCAGGCCCTGCTCGGACGACTGCCGGATTGCGCCCTCCATAACCTCGCCCAGCATCGGCCGAAACACGACCATGCGGAACCTGGTCCGGATGTAGGCGCAGCCGTCGCCATGCATGATGGCGCCGTCGTCGCAGGCGAGCACATCAAAAAGGCAGACGCAGAGGCCGACGTCGGGCAGGATGCGGTTGGCATAGGTGCGGTTGATGCGGTCGCGAAGCGCGTCGGAGGTGGGCTGGGCGAAGAGCGGCGGGGGCACGCGCACGGTGTCGCTGAGCACCGCGAGCAGGAACATGATGACAGTCGGCCTCGCAGTCACTCTGTCCACCAACAACGTTATCCATGTCCGATTCTGACGCCAGCAACGACGACGACGTCTCGCTTCCCCGCGGTAGGCTCTCTCGCCATTCGCATTCCGCTTGAAGCAACCGCCTGCGTAGCCACGGTGTACAAACTGGTCACGGAGCTGCTCCCGCCCGACGTCCACTGCACCCGCGAAACCCGCGAGCTCCTCCTCACCTGCTGCGTGGAGTTCGTCCACCTGCTGGCGTCCGCAGCCAACGAGGTTTGCGAGCAGGGGTCGCGCAAGACAATCTCGCCCGAGCACATTGTGGCGGCGCTCAACACGCTGGGGTTTGGCAGCTACGCGGAGGAGTGCAAGGACCTGGCCACGGACCATAAGAAGCAGCTCAAAGCGAGGGAACGGAAGGGATCGCGGTTCAATCAGATGGGATTGAGCGAGGAGGAGCTGCGACGGCAGCAGGCAGCGCTGTTTGAGGCGTCGAGGAAGAAATACGAGGCGGGGCTGTCGTCGCCGACGGCTGCGGGGATGAGTGCCGGTGCGAGCGGCTCCGGGTACACGTCGCCGCCGCTCTTGCGCTCGCCACACGTCGAGACGGCGCCGGCGGCTGCTGGCCAAGGCATGGCCGGGTTCTTCCCACCAGCGCCGAGTGTCCCTGGGAATCCCGACGCTGCTGGTGGCGACGATGCCGAGGAATTGCCCGCGTTTGCAGGGTCCGTGTTTGGCGGGATGATGCAGCACTAGTCAGTGGCTGCTTGCTGCTTTGTAATTCACCATACTGATCACCGTCACGTTTTCCTGACTACTGCACATGGCAAGCCAGCTGAACAAGGTCGTCATCGTCTCTGCCGCCCGCACCCCGGTGGCCTCGTTCCGCGGGGCCCTGGCCAGGCTGACAGCTCCCCAGCTCGGCGCTGTTGCCGTCCGCGCGGCCGTCGCGCGCGCCAACATCACTGATCCCGCGCACGTCGAGGAAGTCCTCATGGGAAACGTGCTCCAGGCCGGACAGGGGCAGGCCCCGGCGCGCCAGGTCGTGTTTGGTGCCGGACTGCCCAAGACAACCGAGGCCACGACCATCAACAAGGTGTGTGCGTCGGGACTCAAGGCCGTGACCATGGCCACACAGGCCCTGCGGCTCGGGGACCGCTCCTTGATGGTCGCTGGCGGGATGGAATCCATGTCCAATGTGCCGTTTTACTCGCCCCGGGCCCATGCCTACGGCAACGCGGTGCTAGCCGACGGGATCGTGCACGACGGTCTCACCGACGCCTACGATCAGATCCACATGGGAGTGTGTGCCGAGAGAACTGCGGCCAAGTTTGGGATTTCCAGGGAGGCCCAGGACGCGCATGCGATTACGTCGTACCGCCGCGCCCACACTGCATGGGCTGCGGGCAAGTTTGACGCTGAAATTGCACCAGTGACGGTTCCTGGTGGCAAGGGCGATACACTCGTCTCTGTGGATGAGGAGCACACCAAGGTGAAGTATGACAAGATTTCCACCCTGCGACCTGCATTCCAGAAGGACGGGACCGTGACCGCAGCCAACTCGTCCAAGCTCAACGATGGTGCCTCGGCACTGGTGCTCGCCACCGAGTCGCGTGCTCGCGAGCTCGGCATCACCCCGCTGGCCGAGATCATTGGCTATGCAGACGCAGCCACGGATCCCGTCGAGTTCACCATCGCGCCATCCCTTGCCGTTCCCATTGCACTCGCTCGCGCAGGAGTCAGCATCAAGGACATTGCGTACTTTGAGTTTAACGAGGCCTTTAGCGTGGTGAGCCGTGCCAATGAAATGCTGCTGGAGATTGACCCGGAGCGCGCGAATGTGCTGGGCGGCGCGGTCGCGCTCGGCCACCCGATTGGCTCCTCCGGCAGTCGCATTCTTGTGACGCTGACACATCTGCTCAAGTCTGGCGAAATCGGGTGCGCAGCCATCTGCAACGGCGGCGGCGCTGCCACGGCCGTCGTCATCAGAAAGCTGTAGGCCAACGCACAAATAAAATCGGTGCATTTTACCGTATTCTGCCGCCGTCACGTTTTCGCATCGCTACATGCAGCTGCTGACCAAGTTCGAGTCCAAAAGCAACCGCGTCAAAGGCGTCTCCTTCCACCCACGCCGTCCCTGGGTGCTCGCATCCCTGCACAACGGCGCCGTGCAGCTATGGGACTTCCGCATGGGCACCATGCTCGACAAGTTCGAGGAGCACGACGGCCCTGTGCGCGGCGTCGCCTTCCACCCCACCCAGCCCCTCTTTGTTTCCGGCGGCGACGATTACAAGATCCGGGTGTGGAACTACCAGACCAAGAAGTGCCTGTTCACGCTCACTGGGCACATGGACTATGTGCGCACGGTGTGCTTCCACCACGAGCATCCCTGGATTTTGTCCGCCAGCGATGATCAGACGCTGCGTATTTGGAATTGGCAGTCGCGCACCTGCGTGGCGACCGTAACCGGGCATAACCACTACGTTATGTGCGCGCAGTTCCATCCGACCGAGGATTTGATCGTCTCCGCAAGCATGGATCAGACGGTGCGCGTGTGGGATTTCACCGGACTGAGGAAGAAGGTCTCTGCGCATGCGGGCGCCACCGCCGGTGTGAGTGCCATGAACGCCGGGTCTGGCTCGAGCGTGGATGACTTTGTTGCTCGGGCTGCCGCTGCCGCCCAAGCCGCCTCCTCGTCAACCTCGGGTCCAGGCGGCCCCGCCGACGTATTCGGATCACACGATGTCATCGTCAAGTTCGTGCTTGAGGGCCATGACCGCGGTGTCGACTGGGCCGCGTTCCACCCCACTCTCCCGCTGGTCGTTTCCAGTGGCGACGATCGCCAGATCAAGCTCTGGCGCATGTCCGAGACCCGTGCCTGGGAGGTCGATACGATGCGCGGGCACTCGAACAATGTTTCATGCGTCGTATTTCACCCCCGGGAGGAGCTCATCCTATCCAATTCCGAGGATAAGACGCTTCGCGTGTGGGACATTGCTAAACGCTCGGTGGTGCAGACGTTCCGCCGCGAGAACGATCGGTTCTGGGTGATGGCTGCCCATCCCGAGATGAGTCTGTTCGCCGCCGGGCACGATAACGGCCTGATGATCTTCAAGCTGGATCGCGAGCGTCCTGCCACCTGCTTGCACCAAAACACGCTATTCTACATCCGGGATCGTCAGCTTCGCCTATTCGACTTCCAGAACGGATCTGATATCGCGCTCATGTCGGTGCGCAAGTCGGCTGCTGCGTTCCAGCAGC
The DNA here is from genome assembly GCA_004114245.1 of Zoopage sp. CT-All. Classification (NCBI taxonomy): domain Eukaryota; kingdom Fungi; phylum Zoopagomycota; class Zoopagomycetes; order Zoopagales; family Zoopagaceae; genus Zoopage; species Zoopage sp. CT-All. The sequence continues at coordinate 6,550 of QZWS01000192.1, forward strand.
CGCGCAGTATTTCGTACAACCCCGCTGAGCGCTCCGTGCTCGTGTGTTCTGCTGCCGACGGCGGCCAGTACGACCTGTACACCATCCCGCGTGACTCGTCGTCAGGCCTCTCGGAGCCAGAGCCGGTCCGTGGCTCGGGATCCACCTCTGTCTTTGTCTCGCGCAACCGCTTCGCCGTGCTCGACAAGGCCAGCCAACAAATCCTCATCAAGGACGGCTCCAACAGCACCACCAAGACAATCAAACCGACTACGCCAGTGACCGAAATCTTCTTTGCCGGCCCGGGCAATCTCTTGCTCGCTACCGCGTCCACCGTCATCCTCCACGACATCCAGCAACGCCATAATATTGCTGAAATCAATGCGTCTGGCGTTAAATATGCCGTTTGGTCGCAGGACATGACCATGGTCGCGCTCATCAGCAAGCATGCCATCGTACTTGCCACCAACAAGCTTGAACAGAAGTGCCAGGTCCACGAGACAATTCGCATCAAAAGCGGCTGCTGGGATGATAGCGGCGTCTTTCTCTACACGACGCTTAACCACATCAAGTACATGCTGCCTCAAGGGTACGGCGTCAGCCTTGGTTACGTCTCCTAACCCCCTGTAGTGACAGCGGCATCATCAAGACGCTGGAGCAGCCGGTGTACCTCGTCCGTGTCAAGGGCGCAAACCTATTTGCTCTCGACCGCGAAGGCCAGGTCCAAAAGATAAAAGTCGAGCCGACCGAGTACTTGTTCAAGCTGGCGCTTCTTCAGCATCGGTACGAAGACGTGTTGAGCATCATTCGCAACTCCAACCTCATCGGCCAAGCAGTAATTGCATATCTGCAGAAAAAGGGCTATAGCGAGGTTGCCCTTCATTTCGTCAAGGACCGCAAGACCCGCTTCGACTTGGCCATTGAGTGCGGCAATTTGGAGGTCGCCGTCGAGACGGCCAAGTCCATCGACAAAGAGGAGTGTTGGCACACACTGGGTGCTGAGGCTCTGGGCCAAGGCAACCTCAAGGTGGTCGAGATGGCCTATCAACGCCTGAAACAGTTCGACCGACTTTCGTTCCTTTATCTCATCACGGGCAACACCGAGAAGCTGCAAAAGATGCTCAAGATCGCAGAGTTGCGCAGCGACAATATGTCCCGATTTCAGAACGCCCTGTATCTCGGCGATGCTGAGGAGCGAGTAAAAATTCTCGTCGAATCGAATCAGCGTAAGGAACACATGCCTTGTCAGCCTGTTCTCACCACTGCTCTAGTGCCGCTTGCTTACCTAACCGCCAAATCCCATGGACTCGATGATCAAGCGGCTGCAATACTTGAAGCCGCCGGTGTGACGGAAGACCAGATTAAGATGCCCAGTCCAGGATCTCTTTTGCACCCTCCTGTGCCTGTGCTCCGACAGACCACTAATTGGCCGCTGCTTGATCTCCCTACAACTAGCTTTTTTGGCGACGGTTCGCACATCGTCGCCGACACCCCGCTGGCAGCGGCCATGAGCGCTGGAGCGAATGATTTTAGCAGCGTCGGCGGCGACTGGGATACAGGACTTGAGCAGGCCGGAATTGCTCCGGTTCGAGAAACTGTTGCAGATGAGGAAGCAGAGGCCGCTTGGGGCATTGATGAGGTGGAAATTGGTGGGACCGCTGTTGGTTCTGCGGAAACGGAGGCGCCTACAACCGGCACTTCAGAGTACGAGCTCTGGTGTAGCAACTCACCTCTGGCCGCAGACCATATCGCTGCCGGCTCATTTGATACAGCCATGCAGGTCGGTATCATGCTGTTTGGTGCACGATCGCTGACTAGTGATAATAGCTGCTCAATCGCCAGATTGGCGTTGTGAACTTTGCACCGTTGAAGGATCAGTTTATGTCAATCGCATCGGCAAGCCGAGCGTACATCTCCGCCTTCCCATCTATGCCTCCACTCGACATTCCGCTTCGCCGCACGCTAAACGAGACGGACCCACGCAAGCTGCTTCCAGCCATCGGCATCAGTTTCCGAACTCTGGTTTCTGGAGCGCTGCAGGAGGCCTACAAGTCGACCACATCGGGCAAGTTCCAGGATGCTGCCCTGCAATTCCGTAAGCTGTTGCAGACTCTGTGCTTAACAGCGGTATCGTCAGCTTCCGACGGCGACGAGCTCCGGCAGCTTATTGGAATCTGCCGTGAGTACATTCTCGGCCTGTCGATGGAGAAGGCTCGACGTGAGTTGCCTGCCGACGAACTCAAGCGCGCTTTAGAACTGGCCGCGTATTTTACGCACTGCGAACTTCAAGCAGTTCACCAGCAGCTTAGCTTGCGCTCAGCAATGACGCTAAGCTTCAAGGCGAAGAACTTCTTATCTGCGTCTGCTTTTGCTCGCCGGCTGCTGGATCTCTCGCCGGCACAGACGGTTGCCAACCAGGTATGATCATGGATGCGTTTTGTCCTTGACCCCTGTCCTAGGCTCGGCAGATCAAGGCTGCAAGTGACAAAACGCCCAAGGACGACATTCAACTCGACTATGACCAGTATAGCGCATTTGATCTGTGCGCTGGGTCGTACACGCCGCTCTACAAAGGATCGCCCACTGTGCAGTGCCCTTATTGTCAAGCATCCTACACCATGGATCATCGCGGAGCACTTTGCAAGATTTGTGAAATAGCCGAAATTGGGGCATCGACAACTGGTCTGAAGGTCCTCCTTTGAGATGTATTCAGTCGAGGAATAAATTTACGTGGTGATTCCCACTGTTTTCCTTTTTATCGGCGCAGAATGGCGATCATATATTTGCAGGCAGTGCAGGCAGAGCAGTAAAAAGGAACAAAAATGTGCGAAAAAGTGAGGCGATGTATTGGAGCAGGACAATGAGCGTATGTGGTCGATGAGGTAGCGTGGAGGTAGAGGTGGAGACATGACGCGACTGGAGAGCAGTTGCAGCAAAGTATTACCTGAGCTGTTCTTAGACGCGAAAGGGGTGGTGGTGGTACACAAGTAGATAGTGGTTCAGTGATGGGCGAGGAATCGATAGACGACGCAACACCGCGACACAAGGCAATGCCGAGGGGCCGCCGGGTGCACACATAAGAGCACACACAAGCGGCTGCGATGGGGCACAACACGTACAACATCGCGGGGTCACACACCATTAGGAAAGACTACGAGCCAGCATGGTTATTCCAAAGGAGGCGGGCCGACATGGACAATTCCTCTGGCAGCACAGAAACAATCAACACTTTAGGGCTCCAAGAACATGTTCGGGAGCTAGGAAATGGTAAGACGACAAGGTGTCCACAGCCTTTGACATACCAAGTTTATACACAGCGCGTGGTAGAGGAGAATGGGTGGGAAAAGGCGGGGGTGGTGGAAGAAGAAGGGGAGAAAGTCACCGGGTATAGCGCGGCCGACAATGGACCACAGGACGGCAACGATGATTACATGTATACTCCCGAAGACGGCAGCGTGTCGAGGACGGGAGAGAGTATTGGGAGGCACCCGGCAAGTCCGCACTCGACGACAATGGCGGCGGCAGCTAGGCGTTGGGCCAGATGTGGGTGAGACGACCGGCTCGACGCTCGCTTGCGCGCGCGAAGCACAAACAATTGAGAAGATGTGAGAGGTGGGCGGGGAGGGAGAGAGCGAGACGGCGTTGGAGGGTTTCAAAACGCCAAAGCAGCAGCAAAATCCACTGACCAGTCCAACTCACTCGGAGGAGCGTGGAAATGACTTTTGAGAGAATTGATTCCGGTAGAAGGGGTGGTGGGAGGGAGGGCAGATGCGGGGCGAATGAGCGACGAGTTACGATGGTCTGTGTGGAGGAGATTATCGTGAACATTGTCGAACAGATAAGCGAGACTTGCGCGACGACTATGCAAGCGCTTGGACGATGAGGCAAGGTTGGGCAGGGCAGTAGCACCACTGCCGCCGTGCTCAAGCATCCAGGCAGCGGCCGAGTCGTCATCAAGGAGGACTGCTGATGCACCGGAATAGATGGCACCGTGGTTCGTCGAGCAGTCGTCATCGTCAATGAAACGATACGGGAAAGCACCAGACGACGGCGTCGTCGGCTCCACGAGCGGCTTGCCGTACTCGTCATCCGAGAAGACCGAGCTTGTCGTCACCGTATCATCCTCATCAATGGACGAGGCAGCGCACGCGGTAGCCGTTCCAGCGTTGATGGATAGCCGCAGACTTGCCAACTCGGAGATGATGGTTGCATGGTCATGGTCATCCTGCTCTTCCTCGTAGTCAAACTCTGAGCCGGAGGAAACGGGCACGGTAGCTTCCGCGGCAACATGCTCCCAAACGTGATCATCCTCGGCGCGCAGGGTCCATCGTCGGACATGTGCAGCGAGGGTCATGACCTCCTCGAGCGAGGCGCGTGTGTCGACACAGGGGCACAGCATGCGCGAGACGAGATATGCGGCATCGGGTGCGAGGCCGAAAGCGCTGTGGAGGGCGGCCGGGCTGCGAAGGTAGTCGGCGAACGCAGCATCGTGGCGCGCGTCAGCCCTTGGCCAGGGGTTGCGACCGGACAGGAGATTGAGCAGGAGGATACCGAGTGCCCAGACGTCAGACTTTTCTGGTACAGGGAGCTGGTCATCCGCGTCGTCGGAGGCGGCGGCCGGATCCATATAAAACTCGGAGCCATACCCGCGCGCACCATCACTGGCGTCCATGGTCGCGAGCCCAAAGTCGGCAACTCGCACGCACCCTTCGTCATCGATGAAGACATTTTCGGGCTTGAGATCGCGATGCCAGATCCCGCGGGCGTGCATGGCGGCGGTGCCTTGCAGTAGCTGGTAGAACACCTCCACGGCCCACTCCTCGATGAGATCTGCATTGTCGTCGTCATTCTGCCGCAAGGACGAGTGCACGGTCATGATGAGATCGAATAGATCCCCGTTGCGGTAGTAGGGCATGACGAGGTAGATGTGGTCATGCGTGGTGACGGTGTCCAACAGTGGAACCGTGTTGGGCGTGTCCTGGCCAATGGCACGGTGCACCTCCGCCTCGCGTCGTGCGTGTCTCGACCTCTCCAGCCGCTTGAGCACCAGCGGGGTGGACGGAGAGCGCGAGTCGTAGGCATGGTAGAGCGTGGCGTGCGAGGTGCGGGTGAGCAGGTGCGTGAGAATGTAGGTGGCAGTGCGTGCGCGCAGGGTGCGCGGAAGCTGCTCACACACCGGGAGTGAGGATACGGAGGGAGAAGAAAAGGCGATGGTGGAATCAAAGTCAAGAGAAGTCATTGTAGGTGTTTCGGAGGGGTGGGGGGATGTGTGGACGACTGGTGTGCAGCGGCGGCAGGGCAGAGCGGTCAGAGGCGTCCGACGTAGTAGCTCGAACAAGGGTAATTTACGCGCGATTGTACAGGGCGCGGTGAGCGGGCACGGCAGCGGGCGGTGGGCGGGCGGGCAGGCGGCAGGTAGATGGGCTGAAAAAGGCGGGGTCCAAATTGGGAAAGTGGCCAGCCGACGCTTGTCCGAGAGAATACGGTAAACCGCTCCACTCCCACCGTAGAATGTCCGCCACGATTGCCTCGGGCTCGGCCGCGCCCACGGACGCGACGACAGACGACTTTGCACACATAGGCACTGCCACGGAAAGCCTCGCACATGCATTGGCCGCGCACACGATGCATCTTACCGACGCGCTCGCCTCCCACGCCCGCATCACGCGCGACCACATCTCCATACAGCGCCGTGCCGCACAGCAGTCCGTCGAGGCTGTTGACACGCTATCCGACCATCTTATCGAGGTTATCACGCTGTGCGATGCACTGGACGACGAGATGGGCGAGGTGTACGGGCTGCGGGATAAGATGCGCGCGGTGAAACGTATGCTGGATGTGCTGGAGGCCAGTGTTCGCACCTCTGGGATTCGGTTATAGTTGTGTTTGATTGTATGGTAGTATGTGTCTGAATGAATATTTCTGTCTCCGAGGCAAGCGTCGTCCAACAGATGTAAGGGATGGAAGTATGACAGAACGTAACTGTGCATGGATGGAGATACCCGGGCCAGCAGTGTGTGCTGCCAAGGTGATGACTTGGGGTCTACACAGATCTATGCTGTGTTCTGCCGCCAACTGTGGATTAGGGCTCTGTCGGAGATGACAGTCTCTCAAGACATGACACTACACCAGCATCTGACCACACACGAGCATGTTTTCAAAGTGATATTTCTAGGACATCTGTAACTCACTACCCAACCAGCAGCTTGAGCGATTCACCGTATGTCGTTTCCGCCTACAGATCAATCCAGAATATGAACTTCGTTGTCAGTATCTCAGCCCCCTTCTCGTTGAAGAAAAAGTTTAAAATATGACACACGGTATTTGGATGCCTCTGCATCTCTCCATTACTTGCAATTGTTTCGCATGGTGCTGGCTCTCTGTAGAAAACTATAGGGTTATTGTGGAGCTTAACGGGCACCTCTGCTTCCAGCATCGACCTGTACGTTTCACGGGACTTGTACAGTCGCTTTGTCAGCGCCGTTAGTATCGTGCGCATGTCCTTGACCTCATCCTTGGGTAAATTTGGCTTGCATGTAAACCGAAAAGCCTTGGCGCGACTAATCTCGATCTTTGGTGCCCTCGCGCATTTGAGATCTTTTAGTGCGGCTGCAAAGTGAATATTGCCCTTGCGTGCTCCTGTATCATTAAAATGCACTTTCTGCAAATCGTCGGCTATCTTAGTGACCCAAGCATTGAACAGACGCAGGACCTGTTTGGAAAAGGCACGAGGTGGCCCATCAACGGGGGGCGATGTCTGGACGGGAATCGACTCCATAGCAGGAGTTGACGCCATGACGGGGGTGACCAAAGCGAGCAGTCCCAGGAGGATAAATGGCTGGACGATAGTGTTTTTGATGCGCATGTTTCGGCAATGAGGATAGATTGGGTGCTGCAGATTTGATTTCAACTTGGCAAAAAAAATTAACAGCAGCCATGTGCTTGGGGCAAACATATTTGTAATACTGCTCACCTTGTTGTCCTGTGGGTTAAGTGGCATATTGCTATTTGAGCTTATGCTACTATGCATGAGGGACCTTAGGGTCCCAGGTCCTCTCTATCAGGAATCTAATTGTAACAAATAGTCATGGCAGATGACCTTACCCTCTTTGCCTCCTTGGTGGCCATGTATAGACTTATTGATATTACAGGTGTGTTTAGCATCATATATGAAGTATAAGTGCATAAGCTGCTGAATGGATAATCAGACTGCAAGGTGTACAACATTACTGGAAAGCCTGACAATGGTAGATAATCCTGATAGGTGGTAATCTTGGCAATTAATGTCTTCTTTTGGAGGGGGGTGACTTTAGTACTCAGATATATGAAGAGGTTAGTGTTGATTTTAGCTATGTCTGCATAGCACCAATGACAGGCCCACTCAGCAATTGAGCATGCAATGAATACCCAGGCCCACAGTAGGCACTGCCAGGGAATCAACTTGTAATATACACATATCTATGCTGTATTCTGTCACCAACTGTGGAACCGAATTCTACCATCGTTGATAGTCACTCAAGACATGATACCACAACAGTATCTGGCCACACAAGAGCATGCTTTCAAAGGTTCATTTCTAGGTCATCCGCAATTCACTACCTAACCAATGGCTTGAATGATCCACTGTACGACATTTCCGCCTACAGATCAATCCAGAATGTGATCCTAGTGGACAGATTCTCAGATCCTTTCTCGCGAAGGAAAAAGTTTAAAATATGACACACGGTATTTGGATGCCTCTTCATCTTTCCATTACTTGCAATGGTTTCGCACGGTGCTGGATCTCTGTAGAGAACTGTGGGGTTATTCTGGAGCTCATAGCCCAAGCTTGTTTCCAGGTCCGCCTTGTACTTTCCACGCTCGCTGAATAGTTGCTTTGCTAGTGCTGCTAATACTGTGCGCATGTCCTTGACCTCATCCTTGGGGATATTTGGCTTGCATGTATACCGAAAAGCTTTAGCACGTTCCATCTCTTCCTCTGACGCCATCAAGCAGTTGAGGTTATTCAGTGCAGCTGCAAGCTGTTTAGTGCTATCGCGTGTTCCTAAAGTAACGAAATACGATCTTGACAATTCGTCGGCTAACATAGCCATCCAAGCACGGAACAGATGCAGGACCTGATTGGAAAAGGCACGAGGTGGCCCATCAACGGGAGGTGATGTCTGGGCGGGAATCGGCTCCATGGCAGGGGTTGACGCCATGACGGGGGTGACCAAAGCGAGCAGGCCCAGGATGATAAATGGCTGGATGATAGTGTTTTTGATGTGCATGTTTCGGCAATGAGGATGGATTGGGTGGCGCGGATCAGATTTCAGGTGGGGTAGCGATTGAGAGGCAGTCATGCACTTTTTGCAGCTGTCATAGGAACACTGCAGACGAGTTAGAGCAGTTCAAAGCGTCCCGATCTTCAAGCAGAAGTGGTGGCAGCAGGTGCCTTTGAGCCTCCCAGGCGGATACACGCATTTGTTTGCTTGGATGGATCCAATCCCTTATTTGTCTGACCTACATTGTCCAATTGACCATTGCACTACTATACTGCACTTATACCCAGACGATGTGAGGGATACAATTTAAAGGGCTGCACACTTTTAAGAAAACACCTCAACTTGCCGCATTGCTCCTCCTCGAAGCGCCACGAAACTGCCTGCAATGACGTGTTCAGGCATTTTAGACTTTCGCTTCTAGCTCCATCTCTCCGGTATACTTCTCTGCCAAGCACCAGTGCTCATTTTCAATGCAGCGCACTACTTCCTCTCCCGGATTATGGTTGAAAAGACAGGGACGCAGGCAGGGGCATCGGCCATCGCAATATGCGGCTCCTCATCCGCAGACGCACCAGGCTCCGACCCTCCCCTTTCGTCAGCCTGCTATGCAGCGGTGCTGGCAGCACCATCAACGCGCTTATTCGATTTGAACGATCACGCACTCCTCTACATTTTGCAATGCAGCGACATCTCCGATCTCCTCGCTCTCGCGGCCACCTCCAGACGCCTGAACCAGCTCAGCAGGGATGCTGGGCTGTGGCATTGGCGCTTGCATGCCGAATTTCCTATCATTGCTTGGTTTGCGGCACACGACCCGCAGGAGACGAGGATGCGGTGCATTCGGCTAATGCAGGTCAGGAAGGCGTGCTTTGGTAGGCAGATGGCAGATCGCTGTTCAGCATCACGACCAAAACATACCGCGAGTCATGGCCAGGAATCAAAGTAGATACAAAGCAGTAGCGACGCTCCGAAAATGGTTCAAACTTACATGTACATACAGTGAAATACATGCACGCCATCGCAACTAAATGTCCATCGAAATATCAATGTCGGGAAGACGATGGCGACGACCAGAGTGCATATGCCTTCCATCCTCGCCCGATTGACTCCTGGTTGAGGAGGAGGGCGAGTAGTTGCCGCTGTATGGGCTGGACCATAGGTCGTTCTGATGGACACGAGTGGAGGCGTAAACGTGTCCGCGACCGTTTACCGTTGCACCGTCGACCGCGAATCGTTGCGAGTGCTCGTCGCCACCATGTCTCGAGCGAGGCGTGGATCGACACAAATCGGTCAGAATGTCTTCCAATTCCGACTCTGAGCTCGGCGGCGGATCATACAATGCACGTCCAGGGCTCCTCGACTTGGGCGTTGCTGGGCGCTGCGATACAATGACAACGCTCTCCGTCTGGGTGGCCGCATTGCGGCACGCGATACGACGGGTCTGAGTCGACGAGTCGTACGTTCTCGGCATCGGATAGCTATATTCCGGCGCTGGGTCATGGTGATACATGCCATCGGAGAATGCCCGCGGTCGGCGTTGATAGGATGCCACCCCGACGCCATTTGACTCCTGTTTGTGCAACCACGAGCCGTGATGGCTTGCACTGTAGATATTGCCAACAGTCGAGCTCAACGACGGGTGGTCTCCGTCCTCGGGAATTCCATCCAGTCCCCACGACGATCCAGACACCGAAGCGGCGTGCAGACGATGCGGACGACGGCGTTCACGTATCGCGAGCAGCTCGTCCAATGCCCGCATTAGCAAACCTTCGTGCTCCGAGTTGTCCTGCTCCAGATCATCTTGCACCGAAGACGTAGTTGGCGTAGAAACAAAGTGCTCCGGTTGGAATGGCCGAGCACGGCGCGCCTCGGGAGAAGGTGACATTGTAGCGGTGGCTGCTTGGTGCACACGACGAGGGCTCCCCAGCTGGTTCGCGATCGATGCGTACCCTCGCGTTGCCAAGGCTCCAGATTCCACGAATGGATCGTCCTCGCCGTCAATACCAGCGCCATGGCGCCACCCGTTGCCCGCTACGCTCTGCGACCGAGATAGTCCGCCGCCAACGGCCGTGTCCCCACGCGCCGCTCCGTTCCATAGACTTCTCCGAGAGACCCTCGCGGTGGAGCGTACTCGGGGCTGCGGCGACGCCGGTGGGGGCGAATTGGACGACCGCTGCAGCGTTGGGGTTGTTCCAGCCGATGACCAGAAGAGATGATGGTCATCGACCGAATGCGCCCTCGCTAGCGTCGGAGGGCCGTGGTGCCGGACGTTTGTGACAGGCATGAATTCGCGCAGAGCGTCGAGCTGGCGCTGGATTTGGGCCAGACGCTTGGCGGCGTCGCCGTCCATTGCAAGCGGGCGTCTTGACGGTTGTGCAACTGGGGTCGCGCTGTACCGAAAACTGCCTTGAATATTTAACCCCCCACCGCCTTCCCTGCCTACACCCGACAGTTGTCCAGCTTGATGACGATCACATCCGACGCTCCGACCGCCTTCAGTCGATCCATCACCTCGGCTATATCGGCGCGCAGCACCATGCTTGACACTGCCATGCCTAGTCCGTCATCCAGGGCGCTCACCGTCGGCGCCCGCATCCCTGGCGTCACCAGCTTGGCCTTGCCCAACAGGTCCCGCGAGATATTATACTTGCACAGCACATACTTCTCCGCAGCAATGATGCCCTGGATACGCGTCTTGAGCCGCTGGATCAGGTCTTTGTGCTGCGACGCAGTGTTGGAGATGAGCAGGGCCTCGGAGACGACAATCGTGGCGATGGCGTGCAGGTTGGCTGCGCGCATAGTCTCGCCTGACTCGACCAGATCCACAATGCCGTCCGCGAGACCAAGAGCGCAGGCGGCTTCCACAGATCCGCTCACGTACCGGATCTCAGTCTTGGACGGCGGTGCAACACCGGTCGCGGCGGCAGCCCGGGCAGCATCTGCATCCACACGATCGAAGAAGCTCCGGGCGAGATTCTCGAAACTCGTCACCACGCGCTTCCCCGCCAACTGCGCCACGTCCACGACCCCGCTGGCTATCGGCACCTGCACCTGGAGCTGGCATTTTCCGAATCCAAGCGGCATCTCCTCAGTGATGCGATCCTCGACGCTATTGCCCGTGTCCATCACGATGTCGCGGCCCGTGATGCCCAAGTCTACGTTGCCAGCGCCCACATACGCGGCGATATCGGCGGCGGGAAGGAAGACGATGGTGATGGGGAGATTGGTGGCGAGAGCAATATCGTGGCGCGGCTTGCGGTGGAAGCGCACGTCGATGCCGGCGAGGAGCGCGAGACAGCGCTCATGCAGGCGGCCCTTTTTGGGAACGGCAAAGAGCAGACGGTCCGCATTGTTGATGGCGCCGAGGGAATCCATGACGGGGGCGGAGTTGAGCATCTTGACGGTGGCAGATATTAGGGACTTTGCGCAAATTTTTGAAAATGAATTACCTACAACTCTTCCTACAA
>QZWS01000193.1:0-18237 GCA_004114245.1 Zoopage sp. CT-All
TCAATGGGCAGCCAGGTTTTGGGGCGAGCGAGTTGAACTCCATAAGCAGCCCAGCGCGACAATACTGGGATCTGGATGACGTGTTTCAGCAAGCACACTCTTTCCACATGCTTGACTTTGGCGAGCTGCATCCATCCGATCCACTCCGCGACGCCCTCGAACGCATCCATGCCGCCGCAGCGGATCTACCTCAGCACCACTCCACCCGGCCGTACCTCTTCGAGCTTATCCGCCGTGCAACCCAAACATGCCATGCCCGGGATCGCTCCGCCATCATTGCCGCCCTGGCAACGGCATTGGATCTGGCGGATGTGGTTGCGGGTCCAGTAGCGATCGAGGTGGATGGCAAGCGGGTGGACGAGGCCGGTCATATCGAGTACCGCATCATCCAAGCTCAGCCGGACTCTGCCACCATCGCTCCCGATTCAGCAAGTGTCGCAGTGTGGACGCCCATCGCAGATATCTCGGACCCCGTCACTCTCGAGCTCGTTGAGAAGTTTGAGCACCAGTGCGAGCCTGAATACGACGAAGTGATGGCCAAGGCTGCTGCTGCTGAGGACCAGCATCGCAGTGCTTTGTTGGCATTATCTTCGGACGCGGCAGATGATGGTGCGGTGCCTGTGGCGATACTGCAACCGCATCGAATAGCCGAACTTCAGACTGCAGAACTTCAGATGGCATCGTCCAATGGCTCAAGTCGTGCTGCGTCCCCCGATTCTGCCAACAATCCCACTGCTGCCTCGAGTGACACACACACACGCAGGACTCGGCCAAATAAGAAGAGAAAATACAGCTCGGTGTACCAGGAACGCGATTCCGACGATTTTGATGACGGGCCATCGTCGTCTTCATCGTCATCTGACACGGACACGGACACTGCAACGCACTCACTTGCTGAGTTTCTTCTCTCCGATCTGCTTGCCATTGTCACAAAGTCAAAGTCACGCAAATCGGCAAGGAAGAACGAGCCTCGACTACGACCCTGCTATCTCTGCCTCCAAGATATCACTGTATCTACTGCGCCAGTTTCCCCCTCCGAAGCAATGCCTATGCTGCCGACCGGTGTTCTCGCTTGCGCAGCATGTCAGCGGCGTGTGCATCTCGACTGTCTCCAGCTCTTTTGCACGCAAACATCTCGTTCTATAAAGGACGTTGCTGCTGTCAAGAGGAAGGATTGGTTCTGTTTGAACTGTATTGAACAGCCTGTGGACATTGATCGCATCCTGACCTGGCGCATGTCCACCTCCCAGTCCGTCAATGGCCTAGTTTCGCAGAAAGAGTATCTCGTAAAGTTCAAGAGTATGTCTTTTCGTGAGCTCCAATGGATGTCCGAATCGTGGATCCAAGGCATCGCAGTGACCCGACTTCGAGCTGCCCAGAAGAGATTTGCTGCCGCGGAGGACGATGACATAGATTTCGATCATCCTCCGCCACCACCGCTTATCGCGGATGTTGTTCCAGAAGAATACAAGGCCGTGGGAAAGATTCTCGACGTCCGTCTCCGTGGTCACATTGAGCCAGGCTCAATTGCTCATCATGCCTCTCCCAGTTTGGATCCTACTTCCACCATCGAGGCATCTTTGCAGAAAGAGCTTGCTCGAGTCAAAAAGGTCTATGTCAAATGGTCCGGCCTCGACTATGAGGAGGGTAGGCATTCGCTACTCTTTTGTCACACTAACGTCTGTCATAGCGACCTGGTCACCTCCTCTTCAGCCGTCAGATCCGCACTACGATGGGTATGTGCGCGCGTATAAACGCTTTCTCATTGCGTACGAACTTGGCACTCGGCCGCTTAAGTCGATCAATAGTGCCGACCGGATGTTTCGTAAACTCAAGGCCCAACCGCCTTTCATTAACAATGGCACGCTCATGGACTACCAGATAGATGGCCTAAAGTATACATAAATTTAATGTTGCCTGCAATAACGCTTGGATAGTTGGATGTTCTACAAGTGGTCTCAGAGCTCTCCATGTCTCCTCGCCGATGAGATGGGCCTCGGCAAAACCATTCAAATAATTTCCTTTGTATCCCTGCTTCATAATCGCTTCCAGACAAGACCGTTTCTCGTTATCGTCCCAGTCTCGGTTTGCGACAACTGGGTGCGCGAGTTTAATAAGTGGGCGCCAGAGCTCATCGTGTGCGCGTACCACGGCTCCCCCGTTAAGCGTGCCGTCATTCGCGACAGCGAGATGTTTGCTGGTAGCGACCAGAGGACTCTTCGGTGTCATGTCGTTATCACTACATACGATTTTGCAGTCCGCGAGTCGCGGTATTTTAAAAAGTTCCGATGGGAATTGCTCGTCGTTGACGAAGGGCAAAGACTCAAGAGCGAAGACAATTTGCTTTTCAAGGCTCTATACGATGTCAAGGCTCATCAGCGGATTATTCTTACTGGTGCGCATTATCCTAGGGGCATCCGGCTGCTAATGTTCACCAGGCACCCCTCTGCAAAACAACTTGCAAGAGCTGTTCAACCTGCTTAACTTTCTCGACCGAAACAAATTCAATAGCAAAGAAATGGAGCAGAAATACTCAGACTTGTCCAAGGAGAGCGTTGCTGAACTGCACGAGGTGGGCCAGACTGTGTGTCGCCTGGGCTTATCTCCCATTATTTACGCAGCTTTTCAAACCGTACATTCTGCGACGAACTAAAGCCGAAGTCCTCGGAGAGCTCCCCAGCAAGGCCGAGCTCATCGTGCCTGTATCGATGACCAGCATCCAGACCGAGATGTACAAGGCAGCACTGGAGAGGAATGTGAAGCTGCTCCAATCAATCGCATCCTTCTCGTCGGTTGACAAGTCCGGAGTCACAGCGACTCGCAAAGTATCTCTGACAAATATTCTCATGGAGTATGTCCGCTGGTTGCCTTGGTGTCCGCCTTGACGTTTGCTAGGCTGCGCAAGATTTTAAACCACCCGTATCTTGTCGACGGCGTTGAGCCCGCATTTGACACTAGAGAGGAGGTCCACGCACGGCTAGTCAATTCCTGCGGCAAGCTCAAGCTTCTTCACCTCATGCTCCCCGTCTTGAAGGAACGCGGCCATCGCGTGCTTATTTTCTCCCAAATGACACGCGTGCTGGATGTTCTTGAAGATTTCCTGACGTACGAGGAGTATAAATATCAGCGACTGGTATGTGCATTCTCACGCAGATATGAGTATGCAATATAGCTGTAGGATGGAAGCACTGCCAACGCAGAGCGACAAGCTCGTGTCGATACGTTCAATGCGCCGGATTCGGAGGATTTCGTTTTTCTCCTTTCCACAAGGGCGGGCGGTGTTGGAATTAATCTTGGTGCGCAGTCCCATTGAGTGTGGCAGCGCTAAATTCACCGGACAAATAGCGTCAGCTGATGTGGTCATCATTTACGATATGGACTTTAATCCCCATGCTGACCTTCAAGCACTGAGTCGAGCGCATCGCATCGGCCAGACCAAGGCAAATAGTGATCTAACTAGGCCATATTCTAACATTTCTAATTAGCAAGTCTCTGTATTCAAGTTTATCACTCGCGGCTCCGCGGAGGAACGCATGATGCAAATCGCCAAGAAGAAGCTGATCTTGGATCATTTAATTATCGAGCGCATGGACGAGGAGAGCTTGGAATCGACGGATTTGGAGTCGATTGTTAAATTCGGGGCCAAGGCACTGTTTGAAGAGCCGACCAACGGCGAGGATCGCAGTATCAAATACGACGAGGCATCGATTCGTTCCCTGATCGACAAGGTATACCAGGAGCATCAAATGCAGGTCGATGTGGCCAAAGAGTCCGGCTCGTTTTCATTCGCCAAAGTTTTCGAGAACGACGCGAATGATGGCGAAGATGACGAGTCCAATGACGCTGAATTTTGGGAGACAATGCTAAAGGAGCGCATTGAAAAGACACAATTGGTGGATACGGCAGACCTGGGGCGGGGTGCCCGTCGCCGTGCAAAGGTACTTGCCATTGACCTCTATTTGGCAGCAGTTCATTTCGCTCTAGATTATCCAGGCGACGATGGCTGCCGCAGTCTCCGACAAGGGTGATGAGCTGGAAGGTGATGAGCAAGACGAAGACTATATTGAGCAGCATTCCTCATCCGAGTCATCAGCCAATGCGCAATCGGATGAAGAAATGCCTAAATTGCCAACGCTGGTAGAGCCAGCCGCTAGTATGCCCAAGGTATCCGACTCCAGCCTCAGTCCGTATGGTGGAATGTCAAGGCCGGCCACTCCTCAGTGTCCTACTTCGACGCAAACGCATTCCTCGCGCCAGCCCTCTCAGGCCGCCGCGACATTCTCAACGTGCATTGGATGTAAAAAGACCACGCTCAAGGTTTTGACGGAAGGCAAACATTTGTGCACTTCATGTGGCACTAAGCAGCCTATTTGTGACGTTTGTGGTGCGTTGGAAGGCCGGCCTACTTGGTATGGCTTTCCCGAGGGCCCATATATGTGTTCATTGTGCGCGCGTCCGAGCAAGCCTTTGGTTTGGCCCTCACCAGCCAAGATGGAGCAAGCTGCCCCGCTTCTCCCAGTCGACAAGACCTTGACGAATACTGATCGCAGCATTCTCCGGATGATTATCAAGAATTATAGTTCAGGAAAAGTTCATCAACTTCCAAAGGATCAGATGGACTCTGTTCGTGGGTTTTTGACTCGGTATCTCCAGGCCGGCGCAACTTCAGCCTTCGCCTATGGTGCCTCGGCGTTGCAGAGTTCTAGTTTAGATCGTACATCTCCTAGAGCACACCGAGCCGCAGCGTCGCCAAAACCTTTCCGTGAGGCTTCGGAGCAATCTGTTGCAAGCGACACTATATCTTTTCATTCTAAGGCATCATCGCGGAGTCGAATTCGATCACCGAGCACGGAAGTCATTTCCTTTGCCAGCGACGATGATATGGAAGTGGAGCACATACGCTGTGACCTCTGTGGACGACCTCACCTTGGACGCTGTCCGGTACACATCCCGTCTGTCCGGCGCCAATTTGAACGGCGGTTGCAGAGTGAAGCACCCATGACTCCTCGAGCTCGGCGGATGGCAGACATGCTAGCTGGAAGAGGATTGGGACCACGGCCGTAAGCCAAGGTGTCTATGAATGTACTCCGTGAATATCAGATTGGCTATGGCACGCTGTGCTACTTTGAATTGGGTGCATTTGGTCCAAGAGCAGTGGAGAGTCGGATATTTTCTGCGCGACAGTACGCATCAATGCGGCACTGACGTTGTTGTGAATCCATAGCAGCACACGCTGACCACATTTGCGTAAACTCTTGGTCGACGGGCAAAGTCCAGCCGGGACTGATTTCCTCTTGATTTTGGGAGGTTTGTGAGTCGGAAGTGGAAAGCATTGTAGCGCGAAGCCAGACTTCCTCGCGCGCACGCTTATGCCGTTCCCTGTCGTCTTCTATCCGCCGCATTACTCTCGAGCGCTCCTTCTCGTCCAAGTTAATAAGCGCAGCGGAGTCATCTTCGATTGTAACGTCGGGCGCAGCAGCAGCGTCGAGTACGGAATTGGTGGAGGTAGGCAAGACAGCAACGAGTTCATCAATAACGCCATCGTCAAACAGGCTCCTTCGCCGCCATCCATCAAGGATCTTGCGCACAGTCGCAAGGTTGGCCAGAGCAGTTGGGTCACCGGCGGGAACAACCGCACGGGTCATATCCGCGAGCCGTGGTGCCCATAGCCGACTGTATTCGTGGCCTGCCTCGCCACGCAGAACGGCGTCCACGACAAGGAAAATGTTGAGTCGGTGGGAAACAAGGTTCGTGTCGGAGATCACGGCGGTGGCTGCAGCGCTGAGCGTTTCGGCCAGACAGGCAGCCAGATGCGCGCGATGGCCGGCGAGCTCGTTTCGTGCAAGCAGCTCCGCGGCACTGGCAATAGACGGCTGAGCAGCGGCGAGAGTGCGCAGGGCATCCAACAACGCAAGGCGGGCGCCAAATGCGTCCATGAGCAGCGCTGAATCCCATTTCGCCATGTCTTCTGCCGCAGACACCCCGGTTGATCCGCCAACTCTGCCAAATCCTGCGCTGGCGCCTGTCGTCGTCGACTACATATTCAACATTATCCTAGTCGGCGACTCGGGTGTGGGCAAATCGTGTCTGTTGCATCGTCTGTCGCAGAACTCGTTCGCCGACGGCTCAAACTCCACCATCGGCGTCGATTTCGTATTTTCCCTCTACTGCCACCGAATCGCTGCTTGATGGCTGTTAGAAGACGAAAGTACTGCAGGTCGACGGAGCAAACGTCAAGCTACAAATTGTGCGTGCATGCTGCCGTGTCCAACATCCAGCTGACGCCTGCTCCCAGTGGGACACTGGTGGTCAGGAGCGCTTTAGGGCAGTTACCTCAACTTACTACCGAAGCGCACACGCCATACTGCTAGTGTATGACCTCACCTCCCCCATCACCTTCTCCCATATCCGCGAACACTGGATCCCGGATATTGATGCACGCGCGCCTGCAGACTCGGTCAGAGTCGTTATCGCAAATAAGCTCGACGTTGCAACGATGCAAAGAAGTATACCGGCTGCATACGGCGAGGAACTAGCAGAGTTCGTACGTGCACGGCGCTTTCTGGAGGTGAGCGCACGATCTGGAGAGAATGTGACGCAGGTGTTCGAGGAGCTGGTACGCGTGGTTAAGGATCGTGTAGACAAGGGTGGGCTTGTGCTCCAGGACCCACAAGGGAAGACACTGCAGGTGGGTAAGATATCCAAGGGCAACACAAGCGTATGTGCATGTTGAGAATGAGCTTACGAATTTAGTGCATTACATGCTGTTTATTTTGATGACGCTGAGACTTCCTCGTCGGACAGTAACTCGGCGAGTTCGGCCTCCTCCTCAGCTGTCATCGCTCCAGCACCTTGATTGTCCGATACGCTACCGACAGCAGGCATTTCTGTCCGATCTGCGACTGCTGGGCCGTTGCTGTCGACTTCTAACTTGAATTCTGCCAGAGACGTTGCAAGAGCATGAGGCGTCAATGACCAACGCCTCAAAGAGCCATCCAGCCCTGCCGACACGACGGTACTTGTACCCAGTACACCAACGAACATGACCTCGTCGGTATGGCCAACGAATACACCGCGAAGCGTTGCCGTGGCAACGTCCCATACACGAACATGCTCATCGCGACAACCAGTGATTATGTATCTCCCGTCAGGTGTGAGACACAGCGATCGAACTGTGTCGGGGTGGACGAGCGTAGTAGTGTTGCGCAGTGTGCGCAAATCCCACTGACGGGCAGTCTTGTCCGCAGACACGGACCACATTTCAGCAGGGTCGTCAGGAGATATGGCCAGGGAATAAACAGTGGTATCGTGACCGGAGAGTCTTGCGGTCTCCTGGACAGACGAGGTAGGCAGGACGGATACGTTCCACAGGCGCATTTGCGGCTCAGATGCAGCGGTAACGAGGCGGAGCTTCTCCCTATCCTCCCTTTCCGTGTCGAACACACTCGGAATTACGAGACACGACTCGACTTTGCCGGTATGCCCGCGGATGGTCAATGTAGAATCCCCGGTATCGAGATCAAAACGACGCAGTGTCTTGTCGGCCGAGGTTGAAAACAACGCACCCCGAGACGCGTCCAAGCAAATATTCTTGATGAAATCGACATGACCGGAGTATATTTGCAACGCTTGGCGCGTCTCGGCGTCGAATCGAATCACCGTTGCATCCCAGCTACCAGTAAAGACGTGCCACCGTGGCCCTGGTGCTGAGTCTATAAACAGCAGCGCAATGCACGTTACCGGTGCCGAGTGCCCCCGATATACGGCCACTGTCTTTTTTGAATTCAGATTAATCCTTCGCGCGACGTGGTCTGAAGCGGCGACGAAGGCCGCGTCGTAGACCTCTCCTGACCCGAGGCGATAGCCGGCACACAATTGAGCAGCCAGGACCTTGCACGGCAGCTCGATTGGGCTTCCGAGGCTCCTCGCGCGCTTTTCCTCTCTCCTCGCGCGCTTGCAGAGATCCGCATCGGTCTGGAAGAGATTATCGACATCGGTAGTGATGGGCATGACAGTTCAAGTGTTCGATGGGAATTGCGAACCAGATCGGAATTGCGAACCAGATCGGAATAGCGCAAGAGCTATGCTTTCTGCAGTAAAGGCACCTTAATTGGCCTTACAATACAGAGAATTGATTCAAAGTGAACTAGGTCTGATTTTGTTGTTGGATGATGAGTGGTGGGACTCCTTGTTGATCCTGACATGGCTATTCCTGGCACAGTTTGGCTGCATGTCATACCAAGCTTACTATATATAATAATATAGATTGCATACTACAAGGCTCACTGCTCTGACCTTTCTATAGTCACCATTTGCAACTTTGTACCACACTCCCCAGTTGCCATCTACACTATACACAATAATTAAAAGTAGAAGAAATCCCAGAAACTTAATGTAGTAAAGAAAGCAAGCACCACAACCCAATAATCTCATTTAGACCCCATTACTCCCTGACCATTCCCACCACTTGCATATAATCAGAGTTGATTTACAACTGTGGTGCGGCCATTGCCACCATATCGACCACAACCTCCCAACCATCCTGAGCCTCGCCAAGGCGTGCCAGCACGCTCTTTTGGCCAAGATGAGAGGCATCTGCTTGAGCCTGGTCGTGTTGTTGACGCAGTCGCACTCGCTCAGGCTCGCACTGGGGACAGTCGCGAGGCTCCTCACCGATGCATCTATGTGAACGTGCAGCTAATGCATATGCCAACAGCGAATAACTCACCGCTGATGGTAGGAATGACGGCAGTAGTAGTGCACTGCTGGGAGTTCAAGCGCACCGGCACATTCCGAACACCGCGTATTTTGGAACACCCGAGCTCTAGAACGATTACTATTATTTGTCAACAGAATATTGGCATACGACGTGTCGAAATCCTGCAGTTCCTTTTGTCTATGCTCAATCGTTGATCGTAGCTGCTTGACGTCGCTCTCGTTCTATGGCATGTTAGAATACGCAAAAAAATGCTCTGCAAACCTTGTTGGTATTGATCGCTTCAGATTCCACTGCGCGTTGGAGGTATCCACGAACTGCTTCGATTTGAACCTGGTCCGTCCGAGAAAGCTCCTTCAAGACTCGAAGTGGTGGCAACAGCTTGCGCTCCTCGATTGTTCCCAGTAGCTCCTGAACGGCTGCGGGATAGGCGTGCAAAAGCGCAGGATTCCATGAGAGCCAATTCAATACGACGCTGTAGAGCCGCGGTTCGTCGTCTCTAATGTTAAGCTTCGGTGAGCAAACTGTGCACATTCAAACTTACCCATATAATCGCAGCGCACGCATAACCGATTCAACGTCATCCCGTACCATCCACACCCGCAATACCTGCTCATAGTCCTTCCTGGACTCGTAGATAGTGATCATGCCGTCAGTGAAGCCTGCCATTTGACAAAGAATCAGGGCCTGATCCTTATCAACATGCACCAATGGGTTCTGAAGAATAACAAGCGCCTTGTCGCGTCTCTCGGCCCGAGCAAGAGTGGCGGCATCTTCTCCGACAGATCCGCCAAGACCGGATGTCGCATCAAATGTACTCGCTCGGAAACGACGACCTCCACCAAGCTGCAATACTGCTCCATCCAAGTTGTCTGCAAGATAGAGTTCGAGTAAAGCACTGTACACAGCCTCTTTCTCCGTTTTTATCTTGGCATACAATTCAAGGGTGTCGCCATCCTCCGGGTAATCTACCTCCGACAGTGGGCGATCCTGCCATCGAGAAGCTGCCACGCCTTCCAAAAAAGCAACTAATCCTTCCGGATCACCAAGAAACGCGCGCTGGTATGCTGATGGTGGTGGAAGATCCAAGAAACGAACGGCAATATTTCGCTCCACACCGCCAGGATCAGTCACAACGCGAGCATCCATATCATTGCGAGGGAGCGGCCGTCCAATTGCAGCGATGCGTCCAAAAATATCAAAGCCGCGGGCGACAGACGGGTCCGCGCTGTTCCTCCCTGAGCTGGTTGGTGGTGACACGGGCAAAGTCGCGGAACGAATAAGCTTGTTTACTATCTTCACTCGTCTAGGATGGCCGAGGGTGCAAAGGTCGATGAGTATATCTGTTGTTTCTTCCTTTAATTGACGCAAAAGTCCTCGGGCATGCACTTGCATATGACGATGGATTTCGGATACATCTTTCAATCCGCGAATATATTCCAGGGCAGATTTGTAGTCCTTAAGATCGTCTATTTGGATATGCAGGTATGTGCTGTGATCAAAAGTCTTCCGTGCTATGTGGGAAGCGAGCTGATGGTACCCTGCGGCCCGGCAAATGCGAATGGCAGCCTCGGCATCGAAATTCGCAGTGTCGCTCTCAAATTTTACGAATCGCTCAAGCTTTTCTGCGTTTCCAAGCTTGGTATAGCAATTCACGAGTAGTGATGTATGTTCAGCGGTGGCGAGACGGCGTTTGTGGACATCTTCGAGGTAGGAGGTCAAATGTTGAATGCGCTGTGCGTCAAGGAACTTTCGTATTACGTAGGAGGGCTCAAGCTGGCCAATCGTTCGGCGGTACTGGACCATGGATGCGTCAAATTCGCTTTTTCTACAAACACAGTTGGCAAAATGCGGAAATCATGCAAGGGAGCTGTGTTACGCGTAGAGATGGTCAGCATACTGCCGAACAATGTTGGCCACGGTGCGATCGTCTCTTCCGACACGCCGAGCAAGCTGTATTGCCAGGACGTAGAGGTTAGCTTGGCGCAACGCCTCGAGCTTTGCTTCCGTGTCCTGTTCCTCCAAGCGCCAAAGCTTGCCGTCACCAGTGATGAGGAAGAGACCTGACCATGCCGCAACACGCGCTCTCACGATGGGACCAGGGAATACGGCGCTGTAAGCGATGTATTTCTGTTCTGGGTCAAAGAAGGTGATTTGCAGCTGTTGGGTGGTAGAAGCAGATGAAGCGATGCGTTTGTCGAGAGGGGGTGCGTCGCTGATGATAACGACGTAGGGTCCGTACCAAAATACGGATTGCTTCTTGCCTAGGATGCGCAGCAAAGGTAGATTGTACTTTAGAAAATATAACAGTAATACCTTCAAAAGCAAAGCATGGGCCACGACCTTCTGCGGAGTAGAAATACACAGCCTCAGCCTTTGCCACAACGAGATCGTTGCCGCCGAATTCTAGTGGAGACGATGCCACAGCTGAACATCCCAGGTCACATCCGACATCCTCAAGAGTGGTCTAAAGGATATGTTGGTACGAGCCGAGTCGATGAGAATACCAACGATTGTCTCCTTGGAGGGAAGTATTTCACATGCAACGATCTTGCCAAGCGTACATATATACAGCGTGATTTCACCTGCGGCTGACGAGGAGAAGGCAAGCCCAGTGACAGGTTCTGGAGACGAGCTAAATATGACGCGCTGCCGAGTAGCACGATCTACTGCGAGGTTCCCGCCGCGAATTAGCACAACCCGACCATCGGCGAATGCAACAGCAGCGAGAGAGAGATCCGTCGTCAGTATCGTGAAAGCAGTAACGGGGAATGGCTGCGCATCTGTGATGGCATGCTGAACGCGCAAGGATCGCATCATGGTGGGCGGCTCATCGACCTGGGCCTGCGACGAATCCAAATCCCAAAACTTTAGAAGCGGCGGCTGATCGTCCTCCTCAGCGAGAGTCACCAGCACCGCGTATCCTGCGCCACCGCCTGCAGTCCCACAAGGAATCTCTGCCACAGCAGCGTGGGTTAATCTGCCAACGTCGTGGGCGATAAAAGAGCCGACATCAAGTATGCGGTCAACAACATAGACGGAGCCATCGAGCGCAGCGAGATAGACGAGGCTACGCAGTGAGAGGGCGGCAGAGATGTGCAGATGCGAAAAGATAGCAGGCGCGAAGTCGACAGCGCGATGGTTGAAGAACGAGAAGTGCTTCCAGTGTGTGTGCGAGGATGGCGCCATGGGGAACGGAGATTTGAGGGTTTCGTCGCAGCAGTCCTTGCAGCAGAGGAGAGAGTAATGAAATGTATTGTTACGGCAACGTCGCGTCCACTGGGACTAAGGAAGATACCAGCTGACTGAGCAAGTTCACTCTGACGTACTGTCAGGCTGGGCACCCTACACACAGAAGTCGTGGTGATGTGTGCAAAGCCTTCAAACAGCTTGGCTGCACAGCCTTGCCTAGGGTGCATCGATGCCAGCTCCAGGGATATAGGGGTAGTGGAAGCGACTGGTGTAAATTCAAGGGGGAAAAAAGAGGAGAGGAGGTAGGGCGAGCTACTGCCACGGTGTAGTCGCCCCATTCGCCGCTGTCATTGCCCAGTGGGGGTGCTTCCATGCCCGCAAACATCGACGGTGATAGCGACGCGGACTGTCCCCCTCGATGCCAAGCCACTAGGTGCGTCATGCGCCTCATCTATGTCTCGTGAAAACCTGCACGCTGCATGCTCCTCAACCCCATTTTTATGACCTTCTGGTAAGCGTACAAGGGGTTCATGCATTTCGCGGCTAATGCACAGATTTCTGGTCATGGACGGTGAGGTTGGCAGGGCGCCATCAAGGCGGCCAACATGGAAGTGGCGGAGGACTATTTTGTGACTGCTTTTGTGACTGCTTTGTGACTGCTCGCGGCGGCAAAAATTTTGGGCTCGGGCGCCGATTCCACGAACGAGAGTGCGGCCTGAAAGTGCCGGCTGCGCAGCAAGGGTGCTTCAAATACATGTAGATTATGCCCGGCACCAACACCAGACCACTGCTGCTGCCTGGCCCATGCACGTGAATGCCATGGCCATTGATTGCATGTATGTTTGCTGCCATGCGGGCGCATAGATGGAATCGGGAGGCGGACATGGTGAATGTTTGCACCAATAAGCGGACGAAGAGCTCTACATGAATGTCCGCGGCTTTGTGGCAGCGATCCTCTAGTTAAGCACCAATATTGACTATACATTGAGCACTGCAGGCAGGGTTACACTGCCGGTTAAACCATATGAGACGTTCGCGCAACCAGCGAGTCCAAGCAATCGGCCAATGGGCCATTAACCAGCACCAAACCCCCTCGTTCGTTTACTATGCCGCTGTACTCAGGCTTCAGACCTCTCAGCCGTCTTGAAGATCGCGATGGCACTATACTCGGTCAGCCTTGCAATGCGGAAAACATCCAAACCTGATGTGTCCGGCGATTGCGGCTTTTCCCGTCGGTATGGATGCAGTCCATTGCCCCCTGTTCAGTTCGTTATTGTCCTGGCACGGTACAGGAATGGTCTTTACCTCGTTTGCGTAGTGCCGGATAAAGACTGGCGTTTGCCGAGACATTGATCTGGTTTGCAATGTCTAAAAATGAGGACATTGCCGTGGGCAAAGGGAAAATACCTGATAGTATACTGGGAAGACGTTCGCGTTCCTCTTCTGCAGAAACCGGACTTCGATGCGAGAATTTCGAAGGCAGGTGATAGATGGGCGGCTGATTCTCGTAGCGCTTCTCCCAGAAGCCGCCATCCTTGTCAATCGCCATGACTGATGGGTCGGTAGAAAGGCTTTTCAAATCGCGCGGCGGGCCACCACCGATGACGAGCGGAAACAGCGTGATATGCTTCATCCGATCAGAGGCTGGAGAATTAATGAATCACCAGTATCAGAATAGCCGCCTTACCTCGCGACACCAACTCGCGAAAGATCTGCTGTATCTTAGTGGCGACATCCTCGGTTACATTCATTTCGTCGCCCAGAACAGGTGGCGGACGTGCGGCGAAATGTTCCAGGATTATGCCCTTGACAGACTGGTCGCGGAACGCCTCGCGCAAAGCCCCAGGATCTTCGATAAGGTCACCGAGACGATGTATAAAATAGTTGGCGATGGCGTCCGTCTCCCAGAGTCGCGGGTCGTCGGACGGTGGCGAGAACACGGGGGGCGAAGCGATGGCAAGCATGACGATGCTGAGACTGAGTGGATGTTCGAAGCAGGCGACTGGGTGGCCACTAAGGATCGCCGCCATTTATCCCGACGTTAACCAACCCCCTACTGCAGATTATGCTATCCTCCAAGTACTCGGATACAATGGTGTCGGCAGGAGATGGGTGGTAGGGGCTGAGCATGATGGTGTGGAGAACCATGGCTTCAACCAGGTGGACTGCCTGATTGTGAGGAGACCTTGTTGCATTTCAAATGATGTGCATGGTGGTAGCCTTGGGAGACATACAGGGATGTAGTAGCTGTGTATTGACCAAATGTCTAGCTCACTGCAGCATTTAAAAGCAAAGTGGCACAAGTTTGCAATCCAGTTGTGAAGGCACAGCATACATATTGTCACAGTCTCTTTTCTCCTTGTCTTGTCAACACCAGTGTTGACCATAATAAACCCTATTATCTCCTTTCCTCTCTTTATATACT
The DNA here is from genome assembly GCA_004114245.1 of Zoopage sp. CT-All. Taxonomy (NCBI): domain Eukaryota; kingdom Fungi; phylum Zoopagomycota; class Zoopagomycetes; order Zoopagales; family Zoopagaceae; genus Zoopage; species Zoopage sp. CT-All. The sequence goes on from QZWS01000193.1 coordinate 14,334, forward strand.
ACCTCCTCTTATTGGGTTTACCTTCCCTTCAAGTCAGCCATCACATATATTGTCTTTGAAATTATATATTATAATCTATCTTTGGCTCTATCATTACAAAATATCCTATTATTATCCAGTACCAAATCAAATCATTATTGTTCTCTATGCCATTGCTAGGCTATTAATTCAATTTACTATAATACTAGAAAATAGAGGGAGTGCTATTAGTATTATTGCTTAGCAGTTAATTTCTTACTTAAGCTAATATTGCTATAGAGGTGTAGGAGTAATGAGGCATTTTTAAATAATGGTGTATAGATAGCTACATTGACTATGTAGTCTTCTTGATAATGCCTTCTTTTTTTCTTTCTCCACCCTGTTGAGATATGGCAGCTACCTTTGAATAGTGCCATTCAGTAGTATAAGAGACTGTTATGGCCACATGGCCTTGTAAAAGAATACTTTCTTCTGCTACATCTTCTAGTCCTACATCCTATTGAACTTGCCCAAAGTACTCTATATTCCAACACACCTTTGTTGTCATTCTATAATCACCCTTATTATATTGCACTCTAACTAATCTCAATACTGTCATTAAAGCTAAATATCTCTACATCCTGCTATACCTTTCAATAGGTTACAAGTCTAAATTTAAAAAATAATACTAAGAAGGCATTTTTTTTAATAAATTGAGGTATATAGAGTACTATTGAGGATAAGCTTTTGAAATGCAATGTTATTCTTTACAAGACTTACTCTACCTAAATGTCATTTTAGACTGACAAACAACAGGCAAGGATGGGTCCTTGGGCTAAGATGATGTATTTCAAAGTTTAAGGTTTAGACAGGAGATGCATATAAAAGCATCAGTAATTATTCCCTGGATGCATGATTAGCCCAGATAGACTCTGAATGCGCACATTCAGTACACAGTGCTTTGCCTGCAAGTGTCATGGCAGCATGGGCCCCGAATTCAACTCTGCTCAATGGCCCAGTGCAAATCTCCATCCGTAAAAAGTCCGATTCGAGCGCAAGTGTGTGCGATCGGCATGGTTCGGGCGTCAATCGGCAAGGCCGCCATGCTCACCCTTCTGACCATCGCTCCGCCTCTGCCGGGCGCATTCCCACCCATACATTATGACCGCCGCCGACCACGCCGCATCGCACCTGTCCAGCCGCCGCCAAAACCGCCATACCCTCGGCACCGCCTTCGCGTATGGCGCAGACCGCGCGTCCCTGCACCACCTGCTGCTCGACCCGCGCGAGCTCGCTGATTTTCTCGCCGTCGCCGACACCCTCTACTGTGCCGAAAACGTCAGGTTCTGGGTGAGTGTCGGCGAGTGCATTCGGGACGAAGGCGGCTCAGGGGTGCTGCCGTGCGAGGAGCTGTACGAGGATGTGGACGAGACGGCCGAGGCCAGCGCCGTGGGTGCGCGGTCGCCGCCCAAGGAAAGCATCACCCGCAAGCTGACGCGCGGGCTGTCGCTGATCACCGGCGGTGTGATTGGTGGTGACAAGGCAAAGTTGCATGCGCCGACGCCAGCCAAGAGCGTCCGTGCATCAGCACATCATACCCCCGAGCGCCGTGTCCGTTCCGCCTCTCACCGCTCCACCGCCTCCGCCTCCACAACCGCGTCTGCAGCACACTCGCAGGGATCTCGCAGGTCTCGTAAATTTTCTGGCTTGCCGCAAAATAATCTCCGCCACCGCGGCTCCTCCTTAACGATTCTCACACTCGAAGACAGGCTACACGCCATATACGATGCATACATCGGACCCGAGTCACAAACACCGCTGAATTTGACAATAGACGTCAAGCGTCCTCTCGATGTCGCATTTAGAGCCGCTCCAGCACCAGCACCACTAGCGCCTGCTCCCCAGCTCTCCGTGCGCATATTTGACGCCGCGCGAGAAGAAATCTTCGAGCTCATGTTCCGCTACCTCTACCCCAAATACCTCAACCGCAAGCGAAACGCCGAGCTTATCGATGAAGCCAATCACGATAGCCCGTCACGACCCAGCCTCGATGGTCGCGGCATCGCCACCCTGCGCAGGAACGGGACATGGTCCGCCAAAAACAGCTCACTAGGAGCATCTGCTGTCTCAGCTAATATTACTGCACTGCCCACGTCGCAGCGCAGGCGTCGTGCACCATCAAAGACCGGCAGGAAGCCAAAGAGCACGCAGCCCCTAACAGTCTCGTTGCCGTACAGTGCTGGTGACGCTGGCCCATGGGAAACGGTGCCCAACACGCCATTTTCTGTCACGCCCGTCCCCGGGACGCCTCTGTTTCCCACTACGAGCGCTCCCCTGGCGGCATACCCCTCGGCTCTACGCATCACCCCTGCAGTGTCCATGCCCAACAGCCAGCCAACTAGTCCAAGCACAGCCGTTGACATTTGTCCCTGGGATTCAGTGCCGAGTACCCCTCACACCTTCTATTCGTCTATGTCGCCTTCATCGACGGCACCAAGCTCTCCTCGTTTCGTCCCTATTCGCACGCCATCGCTTGTAACCGTCGTGGACGAGGCCATCGCCCCTTGGGACACTAAAAATGCTCCAGCATTGCCCACGATGACTGATTTATCGCGCGCAAACGGCGGTAAAGGCCATGACATTTCCGGAGCAACGTTCACTGCACGACGTGCCCTGTCCTTGCAATCCGCAGCCTCTCGTAGTAGCTGCATCACAGCCGCTCCGTCAAGCAAACCACTTGAGCAATCACCAGTCGTTTTCAGACTACCGGCGAGATCACGCTCAGCCAAGGCGCCCAAGGTTATCATTGCGTCCGCCCCCGCCGTTCCGCCTGCCGGCCACTCCGCCTACTCCTCTGCTACAGTGGACGTCTTGCCTTGGGACGCAGTGACAGACCTCCAGTCCATGCCGAGTTTCCCACGGTCCAACTCCCTTTCGGCCCAGTCGCGGAAAAAGCGCACCGAACAGTCCCAAGCTGCTCTACCACCAAAGCGGTCCTCGCTTCCCCAGGTCCACGAGGAAAGTCAGCTCGAGTCTGGTGCGATCGCGGTCATCGACAAGTTGTCTAGTGGCCTGAAGCAACCGACAACCACCAAGGCAGTGCAGCCGTTCCCTTCGCTGGAAGCCACCGTTGAGGCGCCCGAATCCAATAAAGAGTGTCGAAAGAAGCTTCGAAAGCGGCCCAATAATCGCAACGACTGCGGCGACCGCGACGAGTCCCAAAAGGCGACGTTCGAGGAAGCGGCGAACGAAATGGCTGCCCCAACCCGTCGACCAAACGCACTCATGCGACTGCTTATCGGCGATTGGCAACCTGATGCCCCGCAAAACCTGGCGCCCTTCCACCGACCCAGTTAATGCACTGCGCTGGCCTTTCGTGTAGTCTGGTTTATGTTTACTTGTGGATAGATTAGTGCGATGTATGCACTTGAAATAGAGGCCTCAAAGTTGCCGCAACTAGTGCAAAAATATCCATCCAAACAGGCAATTAGAGCGAGACTGGATGGCTTTGGCTGACCTCGCGACGTTTGACACCATTTCTGCTTGCGTTAAAGTCAAGGACTGCATGGTCATCCGCGTCGAATACATTCAACGAATCGACAGCATCGCATCGTTATTGTCCCTACAAAATCAAAGTGCTCATGCCGTTGTCGACCATTTGCGGCAGCTCAAGGCGGCACTTCGTGAATCGAATGCGGCGCGCGAAAGCATCCTGCCTCCCGATACCCTCGCTGCCGTTGAATCCGCCATCCAAAATGCGTGTAAATCCTCCGAGGCAAGCATCAACCATCACGTTATTGAGTTGGTGAAAGAATGCGGCCGAGGTTTGTCGCTGCAAGCCACGACCTGGGAAGCCGTCCTCAATTGCATGATTGTCCCGTTTAAATCGTCGGCCAGCACCGAGTCTTCCATCATGACTGCACTCAAATCAGTTTCACATCACTTT
>QZWS01000194.1:0-18173 GCA_004114245.1 Zoopage sp. CT-All
TCAAAGAGCATTCCAAAGCGAAGCCGATCGCTTTCATCAGAGGACGACTCGAACGAAAATGTCGACAACAAGGGCCCTCATCATCCCTCTGCATTCTACAACTCCCTTCCTCCACAGCCACATGCTTACTCTCATCCATACCCGATCACCCACCTCACTCTCCATCGACACAATAATAGTGTCCCCACTGCCGCCTTTGACAGCCCGCAATCAGCCCACGTTCCCTTGGGTACCGTAGCCGTGCATCCGAACGGCCATATTCTGCATGACCGCCACCCGATCCATAACAGGGCGCGGATCATTGCCTTGGCCATGACCGCCGGTGATCAGATCCCTCTGCCTCTCCCACTACCAATGTCTTCACAGTACCATCTTCAGAACACGTGGGACCTCAGTCAACATCCTTATTCACAACTGGCGTGTCCTCGACCGCTCGGACAGGATACCTTACTTTACCGCCAGCATCCACACGCGGCTGTGGAGGATGACGACGAGGAGACTGGTGATGAGGAGACTGACGCAGAGGACAGTTGGGAAGGAAGAGTCACTGAGGGTGGGCAAGTGAATCTTCAATGTGAGGATGAAGAGGAGGCAGAGGAGGAGGATGAAGAAGAAGAGGAGGACGCTGATGAACAGCAGGCGCCCTGTGTAGACAGGGAGCAAGGCAGCGATCGGATGCGCGTCGGCGCGAAGGAACAGCGGCGGCCAGGGGACTGATTCAGACTAGTCCTCAGTATACACAAAAAAGATTCGGAACAACGAAGAACAGCAAAGGATGATTTTTTTTATTGTTATTGATGCACGCTGTGGAAAATGTCGAGTGATCCGACTCGCGTCGAGTTGTAAATCCCTATCCTGAACCCAATCCTCTAGACGCCATATTCCTGAAGCTGCGTCAACAAGTGCTTCGACTCATCGGCCCACTTCAGAGGTGTCGCATTAAGAATCGTGAATCGAGTCTTAGCTTCCTCCTTTTAACAAGAGCCGCATAAACAAAGAAATTCAAAAAGCGATATGGTTAGATAAAAAATCACCAGCTGTAGTCAGAGTTGTTTGCTTTCCATCCAACAGAGAAAGATACGTACACCATAGGTCTCCTGCTTTGCTCTGCCCCTGAAGATGTACGACTTGAAGGTAGCCTTGTCGAAAGTGGGCTTGACCTCATGTGGGTTCTGCAGCACAAAATAGAATTCGCAAAAGACAATGTGAGCAGAGTGAACGGTGCGTGCTTCTAATAAATCCAGCCATTGAAGGAAGTGTCTCGCCTTACCAATGCAAGTTCTTGAGCAGGCCGTCCGGCGATGAGAACTCCTGCGTCGTTAAAGGCCTGCAGCCAGTTCTGTCCAGAGTGATCAGATACGTTGACTCCCATAATGTATCGATATTCGGGCTCAGGGTGCGTCTGGTTGCACTTTTCGCATCGCCATTGGCCGCTATCCTCTGTGACCTTCTTGTTGCAGTTGGGTGTTGGGCAGGCAGGGTACATGAATGTTTGATCAGATTTGCTCATCATCACAATCGTGCCCTTGACCTCAAAGTAGAGCTGCTCCGTTGGGTTGAGGTTTGCGCTCGCGTTCTTGACCTCGTCCAGTGTCATTCGTGGTGCGGCATTGGCCTTGAAGTCCGATGCATGGGCCTGGAAGGTGAGCGATTGTCCCTGCTGATCGAACCAAGCTCGCAGCTTGAAGGCTTCTGTAATCTCGGGGTTCAACTTGAATGTGCTGCCGCCAAAGGCATTGAGCGATTTACCTACAAGGATTATCAATATCACGTTTGAGTCACTGCCTTTGAAAGGTTGCAGCTCACGTCTCCTATTGATGCAAACTTACCGCCATAATTGCTGACCGTGACGCCCTTGAAGGCAATGACAGCGTTTGATCCGTTCATGGTGAAAGATTCAGCTTGAGCACCCCAAAGAGTCAGCCGTGTGCTAAAACCAGTTGAATCCACCAGTGTCAGGTCGCGCTTGATCACAGGGCGGTTTGTCTTCTGTGAGATGTTGTTGCTGACTTCTCCAACATTGCTGACGATGGCAATAACATCCACAGTCTCCTTTTCGTTGATGTTGGCGAGCGCTGAGAGCTCAACAAACTTGTACCGCATAGCCGGGACGTGGTTGTTATCTGGGGCCTGATCAGAATACGGGATGCAAAGCAAATCCGGATTGGTTAGTGTCAAAAAGAAAGTATGTCCATACCAAGGATCAGTCGACTGAGGGCTTACAAGATTAATCTGCGTGTCACGCTGGATGATGAGTTCATAATCGTTCTTGATATTGGAGAACTGTTTCTTGGCCATGTCAACCTTGGCGTTGGAAATGAAGTAGACCTTGCCCTCCTCGATCATCTGGTAGTACTCATCCACCTGCTGGGTGAAAGCCGTGGCCTTGATCTCGCCCTATAATCGTGAGTCATTTCCAAATACTATGAGAACAAGTCCATTGAGAGGCCGATTTTCCCGTTACACTATCTAGCGAACTTACACTATCATCCATCAGCGTCATACTGAAAAGCTTTCCCTCGCTGCCACCCTGCTTGCTCCAAGTTTTGATGTCAGACTTTTGCGTAACGCGAGCCATGATGGTCCACCGGTTCTGATATGGGTTAAGGGAGCTGATAGGGAAGACAGGGCCGCCGCTGGGGGTGGTTATCTCTGCCTGGTGATGGTGCTGCTGCTGATGCTGTTGCTGATGCTGATGTTGCTGCTGATGCTGCTGGAAAGGGTTGACTTGTTGTTGTTGCTGCTGCTGAGGTGCTTCTCTAGCACCTTCCTGGGCTTGGTTGGCGCCACCGTCGCCCTCGATTGAAATCTAAATCGTCACAGCGAGAGGTTAATACGCCATGTTGGGTGGCAAAGCACTTTCACAGTCATCAGTAAAAGGCGACTTACGGGTGAACCGATCCTTTCCATGCCACCAAACTGGTCCAAGACATCGCACTCTACTACAAGAATGAGTCTAGAATTGTAATGCGTGTGAGTGCTGGTCACTTTTAAGTCGAGCTATCATCATTTTGACAAAAGCTGGTGTCTGTCCCACTTACTTTCTTCCTTGGACAGGCTTCATGCTATACTTCTGGAGTTTGATAAGAGAGTTCTTTGGCATGGCTCCGCTTTCAACAACCGCATTCAAAGTGTTGGCGAGAATGCCTAGAGCAAAAAACGACGTTTCTCGGTCAACAAAAAAATCCTCGCCCTGAGCGCTGCGGCGTTTTAGCAATGGTCAAGCCTTCTGCGCAAGTTGAATGAGCTTTAATACATACCTTGGATAACGTAGGAACCATCTGAAAACAGGGCTCTGTGGCGGTAAAGTAAGGCCAGCGGTTTGAATGTTAGTGTCTTCTAGAGGTATGTGTTGAATGCAGTTGCCACCAACTAGTTTATAGCCGATGAGCGTACCTGTAGCGAGTTCCTCCACCCTGCATAATGGCCTTTGTGTTGAGGACCTGCAGGATGGGGGCCGGGACGAGCTGGTCGTTGTATATGGCCTGGACGGCGTTGGGGGTGCAAGGGTTGGCCATGATGGAGTGCGACGGAGGCAAAGGTAGTGGTGCTGAAGCAAAGAGCGGCAAGAGCGTGGTGCGCGAGTTCAAAATAAACAAAATTGGAGGCAAACGGGGCAACTGGCACACAGACACGCGTTTTTTCAAGTGGCTTGCCGAGACGAGGGAGAGAAATCGCGTCCTTTGAAGAGACGACCTCATTTACGACAGGGGACGTGTGTTTTTGTCGCCCGGTGCCTGCTTGCAATAAGAGAGGGTGACAGCGAAGACTCGACTGTTGTGGCCGGTGGCTTGGCACAATCCGCAGGCCAGCTGGTCTCTGGCACTCTGCTCGCTCTTATCAAAACGCTCCAGTGCTAAAAAAATTTTTCACCCTCTTTGCTTCATTCCATCTTCATTAGATTAGACAATCGAGTTCTTTCATTAAAGGAACTCTCTTTGTCTACATAAAAAAAAAAGCAAAAAAAAAACATGGCTGCCAGGTATGTTTGATCCAACCCTCCTTCATCATCACCAAGCGCCATCATCTCTCCCAAGAAAACCACCACGCCAGACGCTTTATTGGAAGCTCCCGACTCGACCTTCGCAAGCAGATCCAAAGCAGGATGATCTGGACTTTTGGATTGACTCTCTCACTCGATCCCTTTTCTCTGTTTTTCCTTCATTTCGCAATCGTTGTTGCGAGTGTCGATGATGCTACACTTCATTCTTGTCTGATTTGAGGTCTTGAGTGAGGTTTTCATCTTCAGCAGCCGACGATCATCCAGGCACTGAGATTTTTTTCCGATGAAGGGGTGCTTGTCTCTTGCCGCAGTTACTCTTATGTCCTTGCCCTGGCAATTTTTTTTTTCTTTTCAAATACATATTTTGGTCCTCGCTACATCATGCGGCCAAAATACCAGCCTTCATCTCCTTGACCTGACTCGCCACCTCCTTGAAAGTGCTAATTCTAGTTGTCATATCTCTAACCCCAACGCTCTCTTGCTCTGTCGTTGATAGCGAACAGACCGGCTCCGGCTCCGGTCTCGAACTTGACCAGAATGAGATCGAGGTAAGGACTGTGTATAAAGACGTTTCCAAACGAATATGCCTTATGTCCATACGTCCGATATGCTGACGCTTTTTTTCATTTTGCGCATCCATAGTCCAACTGGGATGAGATTGTCGACAACTTCGACAACATGAACCTCTCCCCCGAGTTGCTCCGTGGTATCTACGCCTATGGGTATGTCCATATTAGCAGTTGACGACGACTTGACATGACAGTGTGATTTCGGGACGATATATGCGGCATATGAGGCGGTCACTGCCATGAGGAAGCACACACTGACCACGCGGCCTTTCCCCACGTGCTCCATATTATCTAAATTAGTTTCGAGCGTCCCTCGACCATTCAGCAGCGTGCCATTCTCCCCGTCATCAAGGGTCGCGATGTCATTGCCCAGGCCCAGGTAAGCAATCAAGAATCGTGTCTTTTTACGTTCAATGGTCTCTTGTCTCTTCGAGATATCGGTCGTTTGCTAACTGCCAAGTCATCCATCTCTAAATGTCACAAACATAGTCCGGTACTGGAAAGACCGCCACCTTCTCGATCTCTGCTCTGCAGAAGTTGGATGTCACCAACCCTCAGTGCCAGGCCCTTATCCTCGCCCCTACCCGCGAGTTGGCCCAGCAGATCCAGAAGGTCGTCATCGCTCTCGGTGACTTCATGAAGATCCACTGCCACGCCTGCATTGGTGGTACCAACGTCCGCGATGACATGAAGATCCTCGAGACCGGTGCCCAGGTCGTCGTCGGTACCCCCGGTCGTGTCTTTGACATGATCAACCGTGGTGCCCTCAAGACCGACCACATGAAGATGTTCATCCTCGATGAGGCTGATGAGATGTTGTCCCGTGGTTTCAAGGACCAGATCTACGACGTCTTCCAGCGTCTTCCCCCAAGCACCCAGGTCGTCCTCCTGTCCGCCACCATGCCCGCTGAGGTCATGGAGGTCACCACCAAGTTCATGCGCGACCCCATCCGCATCTTGGTCAAGAAGGATGAGCTGACCCTCGAGGGTATCAAGCAGTTCTACGTCGCTGTTGAGAAGGAGGAGTGGAAGCTCGACACCCTGTGCGATCTCTACGAGACCGTCACCATCACCCAGGCTGTCATCTTCTGCAACACCCGCAGAAAGGTCGACTGGTTGACCGAGAAGCTCACTGCCCGTGAGTTCACTGTCTCTGCCATGCACGGAGATATGGAGCAGGGTCAGCGTGAGGTCATCATGAAGGAATTCCGCTCCGGATCCTCCCGTGTCCTGATCGCCACCGACTTGTTGGCCCGTGGTATCGATGTCCAGCAGGTCTCCTTGGTCATCAACTACGATCTCCCCTCCAACAAGGAGAACTACATTCACCGTATCGGTCGTGGTGGTCGTTTCGGTCGTAAGGGTGTTGCCATCAACTTTGTCACTGCCGATGACACCCGCATGCTCCGTGAGATCGAGCAGTTCTACTCTACTCAGGTCCTTGAGATGCCCATGAACGTTGCCGATCTTATCTAAAGCGTTGTGTGTGGTTTTGTTGTCAAAAGCAAGAGAAGTAAAAAAAAAAAACGAAGAAATATGGCCCACCCTTTTCTCCTCCCTTTTTTTTTCTTTCTTTCCTTTTTCTTAACGAGAACTAAATAATGTATGTATTGCATTGACCTTCGCTTTCCTTGGATGCTTCTGTCATTTGCCTACATGCTGATTGTTAACAAAAGCGTCCTCTGTTTTTTCTTTCTGCCCGACTTTTGGTTGCCACCTTTCGTTGCTTAGATTGCAGAATAAATTTTTCTTTTGAGATGGATATTTTTTTTTTTTTTATTTTATATTTTTATGTTTTCATGCTTTGGTAAAACGAGATGCCATTCAATGAGATCCTGCTCGATCAGATATATGCATCTGGCTTTCCTTGTTTTTTTTTACTCCCGCTTGAAAATGCCATCCTGCGAAGGTTCCACAGACGTGTAATCACACTGAAGTACGGGGTGATCCACGGATCCACAGTAAAGACACGTGTGCATGTACGGGCACGGACTATTGTTAAGCGTGAAGCGGCATCCCTTGGGTGCAATGTTGAATGACAGGCAGGGTCGAATCAATACCCGCTCAACACTGGCCGCCTCTCCTGGCGAGGCTCCTGCCGACCGTCCTGATCCGCTGGAAGACTTTGCCCCGTTATCTATAAAGTCCACTCTTGTTGCCTCCTGCTGGCGCTGCGCCACAGATCCCATGAAGGCGATATCCACGCTACCGTTAAGTCCTGATTCCCGCTTCTTGGCTCCGTTCAAATCCGCATTGAATGTGGACGGCCACGAGTGTCCACTTTCCGCCAGCTTGGCCAGGGCCATAGCGGCTGGTGAAGTGGTTGAGGTCGGTCCTTGCTCTGTTCCAGTTCCTGATCCTGCGCTTCCGCCTCCTGCTGGTGCCTTGGCTGAGCCAAGTTTGGGGGCCACCACAACGGCCGTGGCGGATCCTGCAGCAGCTGAGGCAGAGAGTTGACTCAGTCTCAAAATCATCTCATGAGTCGCCTGCATCATCCTCTGAAGCTCAGGGAGCTGCTTTTGTTCAAATCCACGCTTGATTTCCTGATGGATGTGATTCATTTTCATCTCAAGTTCCATTTGCGCCGCAAGTTGGGCGAGGCGGGCATCCGACTCTAACGCCTTGAAGGTGACTTCGCTAAGCTGGCTCGTGACAGCTGCATGGCGTTGTTGAAGTTGTTGAAGATCGATTGTGCAGCGATCAATCACTTCAAAGGCCAGAGACATATCACTCCGTCCAACATCGCCATGGGGCGTGGAGACCATGTTTAGACCGTTGCTTTTGAAGTACGAAGAGCCTTGAGAACGCTCCTTGGCTGCGAAATCCTTTCCAGGCATTCCTTGCGACAGCGAGGTCGAGGATCCAATCACAAAAGGTGGGAGAGACCCCTGCGTTTGGCTAAATTGGGGATTGCCAAAGGTGGGTGTCAAGGGTGATCCCTGGCCATTGGCTCTGCTTGCTGCAGCAAAGAGAATGGGAGATTCCAGGGTTTGCTGCAATCTGCTGGCAGAGGAGAACAAAATGGGAGACTCTGGCTTAACCGCGACCACATCAACATCCATATCTGTTGCGTTCGATGGCTGCTGTTGCGAAAGCTGCTGCTGCTGTTGAAGTTGAAGTTGTTGTTGCTGCTGTTGCTGCAATTGTTGTCCATATTGCTCCTTCTCCTCTTTCTGCTGTTGTTGTTGCTGCTGTTGTTGTTGTTGCTGCTGTTGTTGTTGTTGTTGTTGTAACTGCTGTTGCTGTTGCTGTTGCTGCGCTCGACCTGCTGACGAAAAGATAATAGGTTCTTCATTGCCAGCCTGGGAGGGGGTTTCAACTGCCTTGTCCCCCTGCGGCTGTTGCACAGGCTGGGTTGAACCTGCTTTGGCTTGCGTCCGGTTCGCACCTGCAAAGAGGAGTACAGGGCTGTCTTTAGCCACAGGCTGCTTAGGAGCCTCCTTCTGGTCCACGTTGATGACCACCTTGGCCGAGGTTGTACCCTGAGGAGACGCGCTCTCTCGGCCTCCTTCTTTTTCCACGACTTTTTCACGTCCTTTGTCTTGCGGTTTCTCGGTGCTTTTCTCGACAGGCCGCTCCTGACTAGCAGAGACACCTCGTTCGTTTCCTCTGTCCCTGTCCCTCTCCTGTCCCCTCTCAGAGCCTCTATCGCGACTTCTCTCCGGCTCTCGGTCATAACCTTTGCCATACCTCCTGTCGTTATAGTTGCTGGGAGGCCGGTCATAGTTTCTGTCCGAGTACCGGTCAGATGATCCTTCGTATCCTCGGTCACCTCTCCTGTCACCATCTCTCTGGACTCCTCGCTCTGGTCGCCTATCAGAACCTCGCTCGTTGCCCCATCCAGAAGGTCGATCATTGGTCGCGGGGGGAGTTCTTGCTGGCTCTCGATCTTTGGCTACACCTATAGCCCGTTCTCGAGCCTTGATCACTTCCATAGCCATCTCGCGCGCTTTTGTTAGCTCCTCTAGTCGGGCTTTCGCCTTCTCGGCCTCTTCCATCTTTTTCGCAAGCTTAGGGTCTTTGCTTGCACGCTCCTCTCGAATAGCGCTCAGGCTGAGACCATTAATGGCCTCGCCGGTGTCGCCACCCACCCTTGCTCGCTTCGATGCCTGTTGGTGTTGCTCTTGGCCATCAGGATCTGGATGTGATCTTCTGGTAGTTGAAGAAAAGTCGCTCGCATTGTCTACCGAGGCATTGCCATCGTCCTTCTTGTTTGGTGAATCTCCTTTACGCTTAGCACTCTCGTTATTTGCGCCAGGTCTCACTTCCAAAGCGCCTGTTCTCTGCGGGTCACTCGTATTGGTTGTGGTGGGTCCAGAGAGCTTTGTTGAGATTGCCTGAGAAGAGGAGGACGAGCCGTCAGCAGGCTTAGAGTAATTGCTGTTATCGACCGTCATTGTCAAGGATGGGCCTTTGAATGTTGACTGAGGAGGCGGTGCGTTACTGAACTTGGTTGACTTGGGTAATTGCTCAACGGATTTCGGAGCGTTCACGATTCTTGGGGTGGCAGCTGAAGGATTGTACACGCTCATTTTGAGTGGAGGGGATGATCCTGTCGTGGCAGGTGGACCCGAGGGATGATGAGGAGCGCCATTGGCGGGAGGCGCTGGTGGCACTGGTAGTGTGGGTGGCAATGGCGGTGCTGGAAACTTGATTGAGAATGGCTCCAGCGCCTGGTTACTCGGCATGCGGTTCATCGCCGGCGGCCTAGCATCGGCAGGCGCGAACTTCTGACCCTCTGCCTCTCGTGATCTGAAATTGATCACATCGCCCGTAATTTCAACCCTCCTGTCTGGTGTTGAACTACTTGCGCCTTGCACTTGGCCTAGAAAATTGAAGAAGTCGATACCGATCAGATACACGCGACCAAGATTTCACAACGCTTATTCCACCATCGAGGATGAAGCTGCTTACCATTCTCGCCCAAAGTACTCGTCATTGAGGCTGTCGCCGTGGAGGCTTTTGCCTTGGGGTAGTGATAAAAAATGGTGTCAATTGTAGTTTTTTAGCGAAGGAGAGGCGCCAAGAGACATGTCCATAGATGATGATAAGTGCTCAGACCCATTGATATTCCTGGAGCCAGCTTCTGGTAGCAAGTTACCTTGTTATTGTTATCCGCGCTATGCAAAACATCCTGATCCTGACTGGCGTGGGGTCCCGACGAGCGCCGAGTAAGAAGCATGTCCCGCAGATCCTGTGCCTCCTGAGACACGCGCCTCTCTTGGTACGAATGGACGGAGCCATAAGGTGCTGTCTCTAAGCGTTGCTCTTGGTGCCATCGCTGGGTATAATCCTGAGATTCGGTGTGTTGATGTCCATGCGCCGGCAAAACTTCTGGACCTCGAATGACAATACCGCCCCTTGGATCCTGGCGAATCTCGTTGCTGTACCTAATCTCTGGTCCATGGATGACGATGCCTGCGTTGGCAGGTGGGCGGTAGCTCTGATACGGTGCCCGGCTATCGTTTCTGGAAGCTTCCTCCCGGAGAGACTGGAGGGACAGGCCTCGCTGATGCCCTTCCCTGTAATCCGAGTGGGAGTAGTGGTAGCCTCGATCAGCAGAGTATCCGCCAGTGGTGGTGGAGCGTCGTGACCGCGCATCCGAGAGAGCGGCAGAGGAGGCTCTGTTGGTCCTGACCTCTGCTTGACGCTGTCGCAGCATGTCCTTGAACGCGGCTTTCTTATCAAGCGACGGGGGGTTGTCAGAGGGCTCTGCGGATGCAGGAGCGGTGGAGATGGAAGGGACGGGAGCTTCGGTTGCGGGTTGTGATGGATGCCTTGCGTGTTGGGGTCGTTCCATTACGATCGGGGACTCGAATGCGGGTTGCGCCTGTCTATACTCCGGACTCTGTTGATGAGGCCGCTGCTGCTCTGTGGTGGTCCGTCAGTTGGGTGATGGGAGTGTGAATCAGATCTGAGATCAGAAAACATAGAATGTGAGGAAGTGACGTGCGTAGTATGGACGTGCCATTTTATTGGTCAGTTTGCTGCAGCTCGGGAGGGGGAGCAAGTGGAGCCAACAGCAGGTAAGGTCGGAGACGGGGACGGAGAGGAAGAAGAGTACGCAGAGATGCCTCGCGAGGATCGCAACAGCAGGATAAATATGATGATACAGGTGCACAATGCCACTAATATACAAGGATCGATCGGCCACGAAGGGTAAAGGATTGTCTACCAAACGCGGTCTTCGGCGCCAAAGTAATCAGGGGTCTCGTCATCAGCTGCTGCACCCCCACGCCGCATGTGTGTTCCGCGGTATGCCGATGGAAGGAGCTTGGTCTTGACGGCTGGGTGGCATGGGTTTCGAAGATACCTAACCGTGGGTGTGGAACTAAATCCTTGACGACCACCATCCGCCAGCAGTGTGCTGGCGCCTTCTTCCTCCGATGGAATACCCTCTAGATGTTTGAACCTGCTTGAGGGACGACTGACACTGAAATCCATCTCACTGGCATCAACAGAATACCGACGCATGCTCTTGAGCATTCTTCGGCGGTTGGCATTCTGTTCGAGTCGGCTTTGACTCCCCTGGCTGCTGAGGAGATCAGAAAGCAGCGATCGGCGAGGAGGAGTGGCAGGAGAGGCCACTGCAAGCTTTTGAAAAAGAGAACAACCAAAGTAGGAGTATTCTGGATTAGAAAAGGTTCGCACTGGGAAGTGTTGGGGGTCGTGTAGAGTATTATAACTGCCGCCAACTATCAACGTCGACTCTGCGCGTTCGAGGGAGCCGCAGGTATTTGCAGTGCAATGATAGTCGCGATCGCATTTCGCGCCAATGTCAAAGATGAAAACAAAGAGGTTGCCTTCCAAGGGGCTAGACTCTGCTGCTTTCGGGGCCTTTGCGAAGACTGGATTAAAATGCGCGCTTTCCATGTAACATCCACTGTCAGGGCATTCACCGTCAGGGAGTTGCAGTAAGGAGACGATTGGATGGGGCATAATTGCGCAGTGAATGTGTATGCCTTTTGGCGATATAGAAACTGGAGATTGCATGAACGTCGTCGGGCGTTGATTGATGGGAATTTTCATAGAATCGTGTCCTGTCGATGCGAAGGAGGTTGTACCATTTGATGAGAAATATGCGTCCTACCTTCTTTCCACCCAAGGGTCCGGAGGGCACGCCAACCATTCTGCATTCACCAACTAGATAATGTGGATGCATATTGAGAATTTGAGAGTATAAGCAGCTGCAAGGATCACACACACTTTGATACCACGTCTACTTTGTGCTTCCATCTCCACAGAAAATGTGGTTATGTTTTCTCGTGGTGACAATATCTGGGTGTGAGGTTTGGTGGACTTTGTCAAACTGTACAGCGGGTAGCACATGCAATGCCCACGGTGGCCTTGCATTAAGCAGAACGCGTGACCTTTGCCACGTTGCTCATGCCGCCCTTCATCTATTGTCATAAAAGCACGTGCAGCGCATTCGTAGATTATGCTATCCTTTGTTACCTTGTGTGTTCTTGTTCTTATCCGAGTATGCTTTCACGTTAGCGACGCCCGCGCCGAAGAGACTTTTCTGAAGGTGCTCAAGTGAGATGGCACCCTCGCTTTTGCGTTTAGCGTGACGTGCCTGGTGGACAGGTGAGGCTGAGCCTTCAGCGATCTCGATCGTCTCGTAAAAACGACTGTTAGATGAACAATACCAAGGATGATCATAGTGTTCGTGATGCGAGGCCACTGCGAGGCAACTAACAGTGCGTCGGTGGTAGCTGGTAGGACTAAGACACGGCAGGAAAAGATGAAAGTAGTAACTTTAAGCCGTGGTGTTCCTTTTTTTTTTTCTTCTAAAATTTTTCTTCAGAACACCCATTTTGCAGTAGAATCGCGACTCCTCTTAACTGCTTTACCTCTTTCGCATGACGTGACCAGATTTCAAGGATGCTAGACTATCAAAGGATCCCGCAGGGCTTTGGTCGAAGCGATCGAACTTGAAGTGACTTGAAGCTGCGTTAACGAGCATGGTTGGTCAGGGCAAGAATGCAGTAAACTGTCGGGGGTTGACAAAATTGTTTGCGCGTTTTTTTTTATCAAAGAAAGGAGGAGGAGGACTGCAACGCTGCACAGAGCGTTCCGGGTTGGAAGTAGGTTTGAGAGTTGGAAGAGAAGGTTGTGCTACGGTGTGATGTTGTCCAAGGTGGTCGTTAATGGTGATGATTAGAAAGAGGAGGAGTCGTGGTGAAGAGAACGTTCGGTTTGGTTGATAGGGAATGCCGTGTGGGCGTGTGGGGGAGTTCCTTGCGTGGGGAGATTCGTCTTAATTCATAAAGGTCGCTTGTAGGGAGGATATACTAGCGCTGGAGAACGATATCCAGAGGTGAGATAAAGAAGAAAGGACGAAGGATGAGGAGGAGATATATGGAAGTAGAATATAGAAGATAAACCCAAGATAAAATAGTTGGAGTTGGAAGAAGGAACAAAAGGAAAACAAGTAGATCGGAGAGGGAGAGAAACCGATGTCTTCACGCTATTTAAATGATTTGACATCCTGTATACCCCAAACAAAAGTAAAGACTGCCCATTGAATCAAATCGGAAACAAAGAAAAAAAGTTCGCAAGGAAGCAAAGAGCAACAGGAACTACAAAAATAAAAAAAAGGAGCACGGGCGTTGGGAGAGTGGTGGATGTCTATATGTTCCGACGCCTTGGATGACAGAGTGTTACAGCTTTGTAAGACTACAGCAGAGAAAAGGGGACACTGTTGCGGGCTCTATGCCCTAAGCATAAGCACAAACGGTCGGCCGCTGCACCACCAACATACACACTGCCCATGCTTATCCGTCGTACCTTTGGCGGGAGCAAGCAGAGTAAAAATAAGTTTCTTCGGCCCTTCTGCTTCTGTTGCAGTCTTCGGATGCGGATGCGGATGCAGGACGACGTACTCCAGATGATTACCGCTCGATGCTATGCGAACGTGCAGGCATAGTGCAAGCATAGAATAATGCACAAGAACATTGACTCCTGGCGGCTCTGTCGAAAAAACACTGTATTGTACTGGGCTGGGATGTTTGAGTTTTGGGGAGCGAAATCTTGAAAGGAGCACTGAATGACACTGGAGCATTGACTTCGACGCTGCGTAGGAACATCTGCCTGAAAGCAGAGGCCGTGAGCACACGAATCTTCAAGCAAGAAAAAGAATCTCAAACGCCAGGAGACAATGAGCAAAGGGGCATAGTGAGATTGAGATTTGGAAAAAAAAAAGGGTGAGCGACTCCGCCTTCGGTCCAGCAAAGCACCGGTCAAGCTCGAGAAATGCAGTGTAAGGGCAAGCCGAACCAGGAGACAGACAGCGATACCTGTCCACCATAAGACGAAGATACATGTAGCGTCGATGGCTCTGGTATCGATCCATGGCACAAAAAGGGATGCTTTTAATTTGCCACCGTATGGACCCTTTGAATTCCCACCCGAGACCCTTATGACTGAATCAATCAAGTTGGATCCCAATTGAATATTGGGGCTAGAGTAAAGGAGCCGAGAAGGGTCTGCACCGGATGATGGACAGTGCGTCCTGTGGGGCAAGCAGTTAGTAAATAATAAACAGATCCCAAGGACCTCTTCGGCCTTCAACTCTTGCATGCATTTTTCAAGCGATGAGCCCTGCCGAGGCTCAGGGGCTAGTGCGGCGTCTATTCTAACGCATTGAATACTAGGATGCTGGATGTGCGACCCTTTGGGGTCTTATTCTTCTTTTCTCCGTTTCATCTGGAATCCAGAATAGCGTGCAAGCGAGAGCACCGCGCGACCGTACGCTGCGCGAGCTTCCAGTATCTGTTCTCACCCTTCCCTCCGCACTGACCAGCCGTTTCGAACGTTGATGTGTTTGGTACTTGACCACCTGCAAGGCGCTCTGTTGATGGGTGCTTGATTTTTGTTGCGACTGTTGTCATGCAAAATGGAAATGGTCCGAGCATACAAGGTGGAAGTGCTTGGACCCTTTTCTAACAAGACGATCACCAATAATAATTTCAGCATCATCAAATCAGCACACAACGGTCGATGCAATGGATTAAAAAAAGGAGAGGGTCAGCGTTAGAAACCTGAACAACACTCGCACAACGTGTGGTTACGATGTACAGTGCTGGACACAGACCGAGCAGATCCTGCGAAAATTACAAGCTATTCTTCTATGTGCTTTGTTGTCGTTGTTGACAAATCCTAGCATACTTTATAGCTTGGAGACAACCCGCTCTTCAAGTTTCAACACTGACCACACTCCTTCAGTTCCCCTTGGCTATACTCTCGCATGCAGGGCCTGGGCTTTGTTCGATACAATATTGTCACACCCCTCTCACCGATGAGCTAGGGCAATAGCAAGACTTGCAAAACGAGGAGGAGTAGGGTATAACATGGCTGACCAGCATGCCAATCCAATTTTTATTTCACTTCTCGCTCGTTTTCTCTGTGAGAGCCGTATCAAAATCCCACTTTTCCGTGCTAGAAATGCACATAACTTTTAGTGCGCATTAGTACGCAAGAGGAGCAATACCAATGCTAGGGGACGAGGTCTTGGAGAAAACACAATAGTTGTTCTTGATGAAGACATCGCCCAAAATCCAGAGACCATCCTGGCCGCCCTGAATACCAGAGAAGCAGTTTCCGGAACCATCACCGAGATCCTCGTAGGCCAAGTCAGCGACAGGAACGTTAAAAGTCTTGCCGCCCATAGCAAAGCCGACGTTGGCAGTGCTCGACGAAACGGAACAAGGAACGAGCCACCCGTTGTTAGGGTCGTTGATTGATCCAGGGATTTTCTTGTGGATGGCTGCGGCAGCGGCATCGCCGACGATGACGAGGGTCGTACCGGTGTCAATGATACCCTGAGAAGTCTGTCCGAGGGACGCGCCGTTATAGGAAGCGTCCTGGATTAAAACTTGCCAGTAGCCCTGCTTGGTAACAGGAACGTAGGTCAAGGAACCGGAATACTTGGTAGAATCAATGCCTCCAAACAGGTACTCGCCACCAACACCGCCATTTCGACGGACTGAGGGCAAGAAGACCGAGACCACGGGCTGGGACAAAAGACCGCCTGCAATAGCATTATCCATGAAGGTCTTGACGCCGCTCACAGACTCAATAGTATTGAATCCGAGGCCAAAGAGACCATCCTCAGGAGAGGATCCGAACTGGGTGGACTCTTTTGTGGCAAGACCGATGGTCTGGCGGACAGAGATACCTCCAACATTGACCAGATCGGAGCCTAGAATTCCAGAGGCGCTAGAGCCATCTCCATAAGAGATTGACCACGAACGACCATCCTTCTGGTAGGTCGAGGATGCAGTGGAGCTGAAGCGGGTGTGCTTCGTGCAGGCGGTGGTGGTGCAAGAGCTAGAGGGGAACCAGATGTCCGATGAACCCTGCATCAGGGAAACGAGTGATTGGAGAGGCAGGGAAAACGTTTTAGCAGTTGAGCATTGCCAAATCACAGATAGCAAAATCAGCAGAGTTCATTATCTGGCTAGCTGCATACAGTGTCAAAGTCCAACTTGAATTTTTGAGCAGGGGTTCCAACAGAGACTGTCCCATAGTACTATAGACAGAGATGGAGAGGAAGCAAGTCAGTATGCTGAGCTCCGGGGACGAGCCTTTCACTGATAAACGGATATTACAACCTGTACCTCGAGGTCGTTCTGGACATCAACCAGGGGGACTGAACCAGAGGAGGCAGCAAGGATTTTCAAGCCAGGATAACGCTTGTTCAGCTTCGCGATCTGGGCCTTGGTGTTGTGCTTGAAGTGCGGGTTTCGAATCATAGGCACGGAATGACCAACATGAGATCCATGGGGACGTCTGTTAATAGGACCCGCATCGGTGAAAGCCAGAACAGCAACGGCAAGGGAGACCAAAGCGGTGATTTTCATTATTGAGAGGATGAGGCGAAAAGAGTTGAAAGAGGAAAGGGAGGGAAGACTCGAGGTGTGGATGGGGTGAGAAGCAGGATAAAACGGCGTCAACCTCATCGCTTTTATAGCTGTGCCGAGGCACCATCAACACGCGGTTCGATGGAACACAGGGGTGTGAAGCAGGATGGAGCGCGCTGTAGATTCAGCTCTTGCGAGACGAATGATTGAATCTAACCAATTCTGCGTGTCGAGGCCACTCCGATGAGGAAATTTCGTTGTAACTGAGCCCAACGGATGTCAGGGTCAGGTCGGCGGACCAAAGTAAGCCATATTTGTGCAAAGTTCACCCTCATGCACTTGGATTAGTGGCTGGATTTGGACCTACTCACTTGTCCTGAGAATTTGCTTTCCGCATTCCTGCTTCAAGGTCCTTTGTGATGAGCAAATAAAAAGTGTAAACACGCGACTTTCCTTCTTTTTTTTTTGTTTACCACTCCTTACTCGAGACGCAGGGGTAAAAGAAGTTCACGCTAGCATTGGCTCATCGGCACCCAAGAGCTGTTTACAGTACTTTTATCCAGCCTTGCACCAATGAAGTGCCCTGGACTGGCAGCTTGATAACTACACCATTTAATACAAATTGGCGAACACATTTGACCATCGCAGACCATTTTCACCAGGCTTTGAATTCTCGTCACCAAGACTGACAAAGCCGGCAAAAGTTCTGCTCCTTCAACTGTGAACTGCACGCGCACTCACGACCCTTACTTCGCCGTGTGAGGCATTGATGAGTTGGCCTGGGCCATGGCATCTACTAATGCCCAATATCAACACAACACACACCCACACACACACACACACACAACGCTTCATAACCTTGCAGTCGTACAGGGTGTTCAAGTATGGTTTTCTGTACGCGTCGGCGTCAATACATCGGCAAAACTGGTTCACGATAGATTGATAGGTGCCGAAGCGATTTGCGAGCATGTGCACAGAAAGCAGTAGTGTCCTATGAAAAATTCCCACCAAACATCATTTTTAAGTGAACTCTCTTTACCCTGGACTGGCTCTGTCTTCAACTTTATTGGACTATGAACAGGCAGCAGACTCGGGCAAGGGTCCAAGACATCAGAGGTAAACAATAACGTTGAGCCGCATGTTGTGAGCCACTGTGCCTAAATAACCATAGGGGTCCGTTTGCATCATGAATAAGTTCGCATGAGGCGCCTCGCCCATCCATCCAGCAGACCATTCAATTTCCTCAAAAGGACTCCTCCTACATTACCCTTATGTCGACAGTGACACAAAGTATCGCCTCAGTGTTGCAATTTACCCGTCAGGCCTTTTAGGTTCGCGAAGAGCGGCTCATGAGCTCGGCACCTGTCGTCGAGTATATCGTATCTCCAGTTGTACCGCGTAAGGGTCGAGATATTTTGCCATTGACTTACTTCCCTACGCAGAGCGTGAGAACGAGTTTTGAAATTTTAGAATTCGCCGTGTACCCTTGCACTTTTGCGCTGGTTGATCAGATCTTGTTATTGGCGATGATCAAGTGTGCGCATGCCGGGGCATCTCGCTCAGTGATTGAACCAGACAGAGTGCGCACCCGGGGCCGCCAATTCTCTTACATCATCTATGATGCCAGACCGTTCAACTCGGCCTTGGGAGTGTGCTGAATGCCGTAGGGTGGTCGGCTCGTGTTTCTTTTTTTTTTACTACTTGGGTTGCCATCTCGACCGTTTTGGCAGAGGGGGG
>QZWS01000195.1:0-18141 GCA_004114245.1 Zoopage sp. CT-All
GCGCCCGGCCCTGCTCGCCGCCCCCGCCGCCGCTGCGCCGTCGCCCTCCCTCGCCGCCATCTCGCACCGCGCCGGCACCGCCCACGCGCTGCCCGCCGCCGCGGACTCTCCCGCGCAGATCCTCTGCCAACGATGCCAGCATCCCCTGATGTTTGCTTCCGTGGAGGAGCAGTCCGCGGTGTGGGATACCCTCGCGTCGATGGTGTCGCCGCCGCCGGCGAGCGTCGGCACCCCAGTATCCGCCGCCCGCCGGGCCGTGGGCGCTGCATCGAGGCCGGGCGACGCCGTGGATCAATCCTTTGTCATGCTCGCGTCGCAGGTCCCCGGTGGCGCCTCGGTGATGGCGGAAACGGTGGTTGGAGGTGGCGGCAATGGTCGGTCGGAGAGCATTGGGGACATTGGGGCCATGGCGGCCCCGGCAGCGGGTGCCTGCGACGCCGTGCTCCCCGGATCCAACAGTCATCGGCTGCAGACACTCGATCGCTTGGCGGCGCTTTCAAACGGGACTCTAACCCCCGAAGCGCTGTTCAGAAATACCTCGGCGGATGCTTCCCCGTCGCCGGCGTCCGGGATGATGTCCCAGCAACTGCTCCCGCATCCAGTGTGCCAGGACTGCGCCGAATTGCTGCTGGATATGCTAACGCGCAATCTTGCCGAGCTGGATATTGAGCGAGCACGGTACGCAGAGTTCCTCGGCCGGCTAAACAACTCGCTCCCAACGGCTGCTGAAGCGGAGCGGCTGCGGAGGGAATTGGCCCAGCTAGGGGAAGAGGAGCGCGGTCTCGACGAGGCCATCGCCGCTGTCGAGCAGCAAGTGGCATCCACACAGGCGGAAATACGCGACGCAGAAAAATCACAGGAGCGGCTGCGGGAAGCAGAGGCCGAATTTTGGCGCGATTGGAATCGGAGCATCGCTGGGAAGGTTGTCGAGGTTGAGGACGAGCGGCGAGAGGCTTTCCGCCAAGCCTATCTCGCTGAAGTGGAGCTTGTGAGGCTAAAGCAAGCAAATGTCTGGAATGATGCGTTTAGGATTGTCATTCGACCAATCACTGGCGGCCCTATACCAGTGGTGGCGGCCAGTGGCAGTGCTCGACCTCGCCCCGAGTCACCGGGCTCCTCCGCAAATGCTGCTACAGCGCCTGGGGTGTCCAGCATCAATGGGTGCCGTCTAGGTCGTCTTCCGCCCCGCGAAGCTGTTGACTGGGCCGAGATAAATGCCGCATGGGGTCAGGTTGCGTTGCTGCTGGACACGGTCTCGCAGCATGTTGGGTTCCGATCCCAAGGATATGAGCTCACCGCGCGTGGTTCGACTTCCAGTGTTTCGCGGGTAGAGCCGACGACACGCGCCCATACTGTGTATGAGTTGCATGGAACGGGCGATTTGCACCTCGGCAGACTGTTTCAAAATCGACGCTTTGATTCGGCTATGTGTGGAGCGGTGGAGTGTCTGCGGCAGCTGTGCCTGCACGTTTCACGCATGCTGAAGGAGAGCGTGGCGTGTCTGAGCGAGGCTGAGCTTGCCGAGCACCAAAAGCGCGATGGAGGTACGGGTGGGCCGGTGAGACTGGATCCGCCTGTCAAAATTGAAAAGGATCGGGTGGGCGAGTCCACAGTGCGGATGCAGTTCAATCAGGACGAATCGTGGACCCGTGCTCTTCGCGGGGTACTAAGGAATTGTTGGTGGCTTCTGGCCGCAGTGTCATATTTAGATGGTTTGCAAAAGCAACAGCAGCATGCGGGTGAAAATGAACTCAAGCTTTCATGATGGATCTGTGCCTTGGGCGAGCTAGGTGCAGTAAGGGGTTGGAAATTCCAACCAACTTTGGAGTGGTAGCTGACAGGGCAATCAATGTGGCACCACAGTTCTGTACAATGACTCAAGGTATTGCTACATTTGCAGTGACGGGGCCTTGATTGGCCATGGTGAGCAGTTCGTGAAGCACGTCAGAGCTGGTAATTCCCCTTGCCAACGGAACCTCGCGAGTTCCATCAACTAACAACAATGAGTGAAAGCCGGCAAATGCCACGCAGCTACCAAATTCAACGCGCAACAGGGGAGTCCGGGCAGAGGCAACAGCTTGTTCCATCTCCTCGGTCAGTGTCTGACCAGGCTTCGACTTGGGGGTCCGTATCGTCTCAAATACAACGTCCGGGTTATTGTATTGCAATTTCGGTAGATCCTGTCGCTGGAAGTAGCGCGACGCGGTATGAAGGCGAGGCTCGAAATTAACGAGCTTGACAGCACGCACCGCCTCGGGGAGCTTTACCGCGCTCACGCCTGACGTCAAATCTGTTGTGATCTGTGCGACTCTGGCTGCGACCGCGGCTGAGCGTGCGGCGCGGGTTGCTGCGGATACTCCGGACATGGGCAGTTTGACAAAATCAAGGTTTGACTCGCCAACCAACGGCGCTGGCGAACACGATCCTGCTGCCACAGAACCGGGCCATTCATCCGCCTACTTGAAGATAATCAGCTTGAAGATTCAAAGAACAGCTCGATGGACTTGGGCAGTAGTCTTGAGCGGGCGCCGATGTGGCTTCACTGCAATCAGTGCTTTGCCATGCCTTCTTCATATACGTCGGCTATACCGATTGGGCAGGACAGCGTTGGCAAGCAGAGGCAGTCGCACGGATTTGAGGGATTCTGCATGACTAGTTGTGGGCGAGTCGTGTGCCGAGCATGCGCGGAGACAGGTATGCCAAAGCCTGCGTGCCAGCACTGACGTGTTTGTACGCGCAAAGTCCACAATCGGTGCCCGTTCTGCGGCCAGTCATGCACCACACTACCCCTTGCCGAATCAGTAATGCGGGATATCCTGCTGCTTTTTCTCATATATTTATCCACAGGACTCACTAGCGATGCAGCAAATTTTTCTGCCTCCGGCTCTTTTGGTGAAGAATCTGACAGGCATTCTGGAGGCATCCATGCTTTGATAAGGCGTCACACTAACTGGCCATGATAGTTTCAGCAGGCGAGCACAGATCGACTCATTCGGTACCTCGTTGGACAGCTACGGACTCGGCAGGATACCATAGACCAAGCAAATGCAGTCAGCAAACAAATAGCAAAGCTTGAGAGGTAAGCCAAGTGTATTGGCTAGACCGAGATGCTAATATAGATCATTCAGTTTTGTCAAGATGCTTCAACAAGAGAATGGAGTGCTTCGTGACCGAGTACAGGCCCATGAGCAGCATCGTGCATCGTCTGCAATTCCATCACCATATCAAGGTACGCAAACAAAGTAAGCACGCAAGCACGGAAAAACAACATATTGGATGCATTTAGCCGCAGCTCATCAATGAGTGGGCAATATGCACATGCCCACGCGCTACATCTGATGAAGCCTGGCCAGCAAACTACGGCCACCACCCAGCAGAGTTACACTGGCCAGGGCCTGCCAATGGCACCAGCATCTGACACCCAGTTAACCTTCAAGTATCCATCAAACAATCTTCCGGGACCGACACAAGGAAGCATTATGACGCAGTGGTGAGCACTCTTTTGCCCGGAACGACGAGTAACAGAACTTGTACAGGTATCAGCAGCAGGGCGCTTGCCATCCAAGCGGGCCCTCACTACTAAACAAGTGAGCGGAAGTCTTCCAATGCCACACTAAGCATAGCCATTTAGTGCTGCACTGGGGCCAGCGAGAAGTCCATTGGACAACAACCAGCCACAAAGGCGGTGCTCGCGTGGCAATACGGCACCGGCCCGTACCCCGCTTCTCGGACCAAGCTATGGCAATGGAACCGGTCACATGCGAACACCGTGGCACCAGCACCAGCAGCACACTCGCCAGCAACACCATATGCGTCTCTCGTCGGTACCTCCGATGCATATGCAGCATCAACTGATGTCAACGTGGGGCGGGGTGTGTCCAAGCAATGTGCGTCCGAGCACACCGATGCTAAGGCATGGTAGCTACCAGCAACAGCAGCAACAGCGCGGTGTTCTGCGTCGTCGCGACGCCTTCATCCAGCCACGAGGTTGATAGTCGATGTGCTGGCAATTAATGACATGGCGAAACCAGTATCACAATTAAATGCAGCTACTCGGAGCACAACCCCGGATAAAAGAAACTATGCTAGTTATTCAGTGACATGGCGTTGAACATTATTGCATTGCTTTGTGTGACATTGCTCGCCTTGTTGTCCCGTGGGCCAGTGACATGGCACTCCTTTCTCCCACATATCACCCCCAATCAATCTTGGGCCATGCCGCCTCGGCCGCCCCGCCCCTCCACAGCAACCATATCGCCAACTCCCGCAAGATGGGCGCAGCCAACACTGCAACACGCCCGCCCTCTCTTTTGCCGCCTACTGTCCACTGCATCCTCCCGCACGCCCGCTGCAATCTTATCCCCACAATCGCATCACAGCTTTCGCCTTTCACCGCATTTTCTTGCGAAATATCGTACCGCTATCCCGCCGTTCGGATTCAACGGGCTCGGCGAGATCATATACCGGCGCACGTATTCGCGCATCAACCCAGTCACGGATCAACGCGAGCATTGGGGGGAAACCATCGAGCGTGTCGTGAACGGCACCTACTCCATGCAGCGGCGTTGGATCGAAGCAAATGAATTGCGATGGGATGCGGGAAAGGCGCAGGCATCGGCACAGAGGATGTACGATCGTATGTTTCGTATGAAGTTGCTTCCGCCCGGGCGCGGGCTATGGGCCATGGGATCGGTGCTGACATCCGAGAGGGGAGTGTTTGCCGCGCTCAATAACTGTGCGTTTGTGAGCACCGGGGATGCACCGGACGGTGCGGGTGGTGTGAGTCGCCCATTTACGTTTCTCATGGACGCCGCCATGCTTGGGTGGGCCATGTGTCATGCATACTGATTGATGAACTCTGATGGTAGAGTTGGAGTGGGATTTGATACAAAAGGCGCAGCGTTGGCACGGTCAAAGAATATCTGCGTTGCTTCTCCGTCATCGAGCAAATCCAACCACTACTTGATTCCGGATTCCCGCGAAGGTACACCCTGGCCTTGGCTAGTTCATCGCCCCAACTGACTTAGGCTGGGTAAAGTCAGTCGGACTCTTGATTGACTCCTATTTTGACCCTCGCATCGGACAGCTCGAGTTTGACTACAGTCAAATCCGCCCTGCTGGTCTCCCCATCAAGGTAGCCATCCAGCGGCCATATACTCCCTGAATTCTACTTAATCCCACCCCGCTGTAGGGCTTTGGAGGCATATCATCAGGCCCAGGACCGCTCAAACTCCTCCACGAGTCGATCAGCAACACACTGGACCGCAACTCGGGCGCCCCGATCTCCGTCACCGCCATCGTCGATATCATGAATCTGATTGGCCGGTGTGTCGTCAGTGGGAATGTGCGACGCACGGCAGAAATCGCATTTGGCGATGCCTTGGATGATGCTTACATCGACTTGAAGAACTATGATGTGAATCCGCATCGAAGCGAGTATGGCTGGACAAGCAATAACTCGGTATTTGCCACCCTCGGCATGGACTATCGTCAGGCGTGCGAGCGAGTGCTGAAGAACGGCGAGCCCGGGTTTGCGTGGCTTGAGAACGCCCGTGCATTTGGACGCATGCTGGATCCACCGGATCACCGCGACCAGCGTGCGATGGGCGGAAATCCATGTTTAGAGCAGACACTTGAGTCGTACGAGCTCTGCTGCCTCGTAGAGACATTTCCCCACAACCATGATTCGCTCGAGGACTACCTCGAGACGCTACAGTGCGCATTCCTCTACGCCAAGACGGTGACACTCGGCCATACTCACTGGCCCGAAAGTAATCGTGTCATGCTAAGGAATAGACGAATCGGGACCAGCATGAGCGGGATAGCGCAATTTATTAGCGCTCGCGGGCTGCACGAGTTGCAGCGATGGTGCATGGCTGGCTACCGTGCGATTCAGGAAATCGACAAGGAGTAAGGCTTGTGTGCTCGACCATTGTCATGCTCACCATGCTGCAGACTTTCCGAATGGCTCTGTATCCCTCGATCGATCAAAACGACCACAATCAAGCCAAGTGGAACTGTATCGCTGCTAGCCGGCGCAACCCCGGGCATGCACTATCCCGAAAGCCGATATTGCATTCGGCGGGTGCGAGTGGCCAACAATTCCGAGTTGGTGGCGCCGTTGCGTGAAGCAGGCTATCACATTGAGCAGGATGTTGGTAGGCTGCAATTATTGACGACGATGCCAATTGATGCGGCCATCTAGTGGAGCCCAACGCGCTGGTGGTTGAGTTCCCAATCGACCATGGACAGGGCGTGCGAGGCCTGCGAGATGTCTCAATGTGGGAGCAGCTCAGTTTGACGGCATTTCTCCAGAAATACTGGTCCGATAATCAAGTCAGCAGCACTGTCACCTTTGACCCGGAGAAGGAAGGCATGCAGCTGGAGCAGGCGCTGAACTACTTTCAATATCAGCTCAAAGGTGAGAATATAATGCGGCTGATTGGAGATGATGGTGCTAGGAATTTCGTTCCTTCCCAGACTGGCCAAGGGTGCCTACCAGCAAATGCCGTACGAGGCCATTGACGCCAATCGCTATCACCAGCTGACTGGAGACATGGCCCCAATGCCATCCCCGAGCTGCCCGCCAGCTCCAAAGACCCACAGTCGTATTCTGAAGAAGGCTGGGCTTATACCCAAGCGACTTGATCTTCGTGCCGTCCGTGGTGATGCTCGCGTGGAGCCCGACATGGAGCGGTATTGCGACGCCGACAGCTGCGTGGTTGATACAGTGCCTCAGAATGGTCCGGATGTATAAGGCGGGTGCCTGTGTGTACTTATGTTATTGTCCATCTTGCGCACCATGCACTGCTTGCCTTGGCCGTCACAACTGCTTTTGCTGGCAACGCAACCATGTCCAAACGCACGATGGATCATCAGCTCGACCGCCTCAATTCACACAATACTGAAGACGTGGTTTGCGCCCATTGTTTGGCTCGTTCTCACCGACATTTGGCACGGTTCTAGCCGGTGGCGGACACTCGCGGCTTCACGCTTGCATCTCCGGAAGTCCTTGCGCGTCGAGTGTAAACTTTTTAACCCAACGCCGTCGACCCGGGCGCTAAGCTTGGTCATAGTATAAAGGAGGCAAAGTCGGTACGATCGCGCGGAGACAGAGCAGCGGGCACGACATCGTACTCTAAGCATGTGGCTTATCCTTCGACACCGCTCCCTCCCAGCACGCTCCCAAAAAAACGCAATACTCCTGGTATGTTGCACATCAAGCATCTACTTTACCTGACACTAGATTAGTATTTGATTTCAAACTGAATCAGTTTGCCAGCATGCAGGCTATACCGTCTCCATGTAGGTGCTTGAATGGCAGCGGTGATGGGTTATTCAATGTTGATGTAACTAGTCGCAGTAAAACCCAGGCTATCGAGTGCTGCTAGGAGTATTGAAGCGAGGAATTTGCTCTCATCAATGTCAACGAATATATTCGAGTGGGAGGCCCCGAGACTCACATCTGCCGGCTCGACAGCTCCCGCTTTTGGTAATCTTTTGTAAACGTGACAAAGGTTCATATCGATTTACAGGTTCGACGAAAGCGGATATGTCGGGCACAAAGTCTTCCGCAGGGCTGAAGGAAACGTCGACTCTGCCGGAGGGCAATAGCGATGCACTGGCCAGAGTTGGCGCGAAACCACCTGCGCCCGCAGAGGACACTGCTGCGACGAGGGTGGTAGATGCTGGAATGACGGATACAAGCGCTGATTCGAAAACCGCGCCCAGTGAATCAGGCGGCAGCGAGCTGGTCGAATACTACAAGCACGTCCGTGGCCTAAACATCTCGTTTCTCGCACACCTCGAGGCGCTTGCCAAAGAGCTTCCAGCGATGGATATCGCCAAATCGGAATGTTGGGAGCAGTATGCAAGTGAATGGCGCGGCATAGAGAGCAAGTTCCAATCCGCAACAACCTGGCTGGCAACGAACATGGAGTGAGCGGAACGGGGCTATGTATGCACAGTAGCCATTTAATGCGCCATCATTCCGATGTCCGATGTCGTGTTATATTCACGAGACAGCGAATAGCTCTTTTATAAGGGCTTGATCATGGAGCTGGTGGAAAGGTGCACGCAAGCGTATATTTACTATCTTGCATCGAACTGGACAACTAGTTGCGAATATTAGCACACAGCCAGCATCAAATACCAATGCCCACTTCTCTTGGTTCGTTTCTTGTACATGACGCGGTGTCCGCAGAACTGGCAGCGCACCGGCTCACGCGGCTTGATCTCGTTGTCCTTGCCGCATTCTGCTCGCACACATCCGATGACGTCATCGGCACTGGCAAAATGAAAGCGATGATTACCGGCGCAGAGATAGACCATTGGCTGATATGGCTGCGGGATCTGCGTGGCGTCCATGTTGCGGATGGCGATTCAAAGCAAAAGATTGTCCAAAGTTCGATTCCGCCCAAGCGATGCTCGCGAGCGGTGCTATTTTCGAACC
The DNA here is from genome assembly GCA_004114245.1 of Zoopage sp. CT-All. NCBI lineage: Eukaryota > Fungi > Zoopagomycota > Zoopagomycetes > Zoopagales > Zoopagaceae > Zoopage > Zoopage sp. CT-All. The sequence continues at coordinate 8,453 of QZWS01000195.1, forward strand.
ACACTGCATCACCTTGCACATCCAGTTTGCGTTTAATATTCCATTGGCAGGATGATTTTTGCGACATGCTCCCCTACAGTCAGCGATACGGCGTCTCGGCCTCGATGTTCCGCGCCAGCTCCACCTCCCATTTATCCCCATTCGCCAGCAACTTCTCCTTATTGTACAGCAGTTCCTCGTGCGTCTCGGTCGCATACTCAAAGTTCGGACCCTCGACGATGGCGTCCACCGGACACGCCTCCTGACAAAACCCGCAGTAAATGCACTTGGTCATATCAATATCGTACCGCGTCGTCCTCCGGCTCCCATCCTCACGTGCTTCGGCTTCGATCGTGATGGCCTGTGCGGGACACACGGCCTCGCAGAGCTTGCACGCGATACACCGCTCCTCGCCTGACGGATACCTCCTCAGCGCGTGTTCGCCACGAAAGCGCGCCGAGATGGGCGACTTCTCATAGGGATAGTTGATGGTATACGGCGGCCGAAAGAACTGTTCCAGGACTAGGAGCGCGCCGCGGATGACCTCGGTGAGGAGGAGCGTCGAGGTGGCGCGATCCAAGGTCGAGGTATGCGGCATGTGGTCATCGCGCGGCGGTGGCGGGGAGGGGGTAGCGAAGTGGCGTCTGCTGGCGATAAGGGTCGTGGGCGGCCTAGGCGCGGCGCGGCGGAGGGAAGAGGCCGCGGCGACAGGAGGGATGCGCGCGAACTTCAGCAGCATGCCAGCGGATGATCGTGTGTGTTGACCGTCATGATCTCTGGTGCCCTTAGCTTTACATGACAGATCTCGGCACAATCGATCTCGCCGCGTTATGCACTCTGATCACTACTCGGAGAGAAGACACAGAGACGGCAGCGGCAAGGAAGCGGCCAGTAAAGGCGCGCAAGCTTATCGACGGCGCGGCGGCTGTCGATCTTCCCGTTGTCGACTCTCCATTGCTGCCAGACGATCTCCCGACGATCTCCGTGGAGTGGATAATGTCGCATAGCAACTGCGAATCCACGAAAGACGATATCGGTGCGAAATGCGCGTCGTTTTCAGATTCAAGCATCGATGATGCTGTGATCTTTGGCGCAGTAGACATCGGAATTCTTGCCACGCTGCAGGACTCTGACCATCTTTGGTCGCTTCTCAGCGATGCCGCGTCGTTGTCCACAAAAGACACGTTGAGTGGTAGCCTGCATGCGACCTTTGACGCCAACCAGGCATTGATGCGGATTGTTCATCGCTCCCAAACGATGTCTACCAGAACGCTGCTTCTCCAAATCGTTGATAACGCGTCACCACTCCACTCCGTTCTCGATCTCATGTTATCCGGCAGCATTGCTATTTTTCCATCTATTACATCTCTACGTGTTGAAGACGACTCGACTGTGATTGTCAACATCCGCATGTTCATTGCCGCTCCTGCCAGCGCCAACAATGACTGCGCCGGTTCTACGGTCAACTTGAACCTATGCAAACTGATAGACATCTTGTACCCGCAGGATAGCCCCAATGACAACTTGCGTGCCACCCCCGACGCCCTTCTTGAGCACATTTCACGCAACACTACTCCCAAACCTCGTCGACGGCTTCACATAGGCGGCCTCGCCTCCACTCTGCTCCCCTACCAAAATCATGCTGTATTCTGGATGCTGTATCGCGAGGGTGTGCCGGTCGATGCCGGTGGTCAGGCGACCTTCCCGCCAAAAAGTCCAATACCCGCGTACATGGAGCGCGTCAGTGACCGACTTGTGATTGACCGCATCTATGGAAGAATATTTGATGCCAATTCACTGCTTGATGCGCCAACAAATATCGCCACCTATGGTGGAGTACTCGCTGATGAAATGGGACTCGGAAAATCACTGGAAGTCATCGCCCTTGTATTGCTGCATCCCTATGCTGATCAAGACACGGCCGTGAACCCCGCTACGTTGATTGTTGCCCCACTCGCTATTATTGGTCAATGGGTTCGCGAAATTAACAAGCATGCCCCGGGACTCCGCGTCGCTCGTTACAAGAGTAGCACGTCCACCCAAGAAACTATTGATAGCGCGGATATCATTCTCGTGGATTATGCCACACTTCGCAGCGAGATCTATCGAGCGCGTTTGCCACCCACTCGCTCCATGCGTAATGCCACTGAAATTCAGGAGCGATGGATGCCAAGTTTCCTGGTCAGACGTACATGGTGGCGTGTGTGCGCGGATGAGGCACAGATGGCGCAGACTGCAGGAGGAACGGGCGTCATTACGGGTAATATCGGCAATTGGTTTCATCCACTATAACTGCTGCTTTTAGAAATGATGGGCCTCCTTCCCAGAATCAACTCGTGGACGGTCAGCGGAACGCCAGTGCGAAAGAACCTCGCCGATGCTCTCTGCATCCTTGCATTCCACGGTGTGATTCCATACCAGATTTCCCCGAAAGCTCGCGCCCGCTTTCTAGCTCCCAGCAACATTGCCCACCTCTACTCCATTGTTGCCAGTATTTCGCTTCGCAGGACCAAATTGCAGGTCGAGTGCGATATCTCGATCCCGTCGCAATGCGAGTATGTGGTTCCAACAAGCATGACCAAACTCGAGCGCTATATATATGACGAAACGTATCAGCGGGTCTTGATAGGCCAGGTTGATAGAGTAAAGTCTGTTGAAGATGTGCTTCGGGACATTGAGCCCTTCCTTCAACTTCGAAAGCTTTGGTGACGCACTTGGTTGAGCCTCATGCCCACTGATTCGTTTATAGCTGCCACCCTCAAATTGGAATAAATTTCCAATGCTTGGGCGGACGTATCTTTGAATCCATGGAAGATGGTGGCTACTCAGCAATCGGTTTTGTATCTTCTGACATTCCAATAATAGTTCACCGTTCATTGCTGTACCGTTCCATTGCCGATCTTTCTGCAATGGAACGAGCGCTTTGCTCGGCAAAAGTTACGCAGGCACTAGTCTTGGACGCGCGACAGGACTACGCGTCTGCATTGGAGATTCTGAAGACCGTTTTCGAAGAATCGGTCACCAAGGCAAAAGAATTGGAGCAAGAGATTAGCGTCAGGTGGCCTAATCAAGGCATCGACACTGACGTGGCCGAAGACGACGACGACGATGGCAGCAGCGAAATTGGGCTTGAAGATTCAAATGCCAATACCACTCTTGAGGAAGAAAATCAAGAATCATTTAGACAACGCTGGCTTGGTTGGTCCGATCTCGAGCATCGTTCGGCGTTCTTAATGGCATGCTGCTTCCATCAATTGAAGGACGAAGCCGCAGAGGAGCGATACTATGCGCTAGCTGACCAGACCCGGTTTAAGCAATTGCATCGCTCTCTGAACACTCACGATAAAGCCGTTGCTGGAATCAGCATTTCAGCCATTCAGCTCGAGATGCAGCAATCTGACCTCACCTGGATGGAGTTCAAACCGCCTAAATATGCTATCGAAGATGCTGCCACATTGGCAAAGTCCAAATTGCTGCCGCAGCCAAGTTGGAAGGCGCCTGCGGCTAGTGGCGCTGATTCCACGAACGAAACGGCCAAATCTCAAAAGCCCAAAGCTAAGAAAACCGAAGCAACGATTTCAAAGAAGGATTTGTTCAAAAATGCTATGGAAGCCATGCAGCGATGTCTGAGTGCTTTGAGTCGGCAAGGACAAGCGCTTATGGAAGTTCGCAAAAGCCTCGTTTCACGACTTTGCAGAAAATTGTACAACTCCCGGAAAGATGCGACCGGCAAGGAATTTGCCAATTCTCTCCAAGACATGGATAAAATAGAAAAAATGCTGGTGAGTGTAGTATTTATTCACACCGGTCTCACACTGCTTCAGGCTTCTTACGACTCTGGAATCAAGGATCGCCGAGTCCTTTTGCTCGGCCCAAAGAAATTTGTCTGTGGCTATGCGCTGCCGCACAAGTCTACTCGCGACGCATACATATTCAATCCATACGAAAATTTCGATTCATGCCTCTTGTCGTTGTCAAGTTTGTTGCCCAACGGAAAGTGTCCAAATGGATCCAAGGCCCATCTTAGCAGGTTGCTACAGCCGATCGCAGTCCTTCAAAGGTTTATTTGCAAGCATGCTGCCACTCTGCTGACCCCTCTAGGGACTGTGAGCGCCTCAACTCGGTTTTCAACGCCAAAGTCCGCTACTATCGACGCCTTCAAAAATTCTCCGATGCCGTTATTCTTCCGACAATCAGTGGAAAAGCCATCGAAACTGCTATGCAATCTGCGCAGCTTGCTATTTCAAAGTGCGAGGCCGATCTTGTGTATCTCACAAGCCACTTTCGATACATCTCGCAGCTCGTTAAAGAGGCCACGGTAGCCTCTGGTTGTTTCATCTGCATGGAACGCATGGTCTTACCTGTCGTTACCGTTTGCGGACATCATTACTGGTGAGTGTTCAGCAATATGTTAAATTTCAGTGAGAGCCATCTTTTAGTCTTGCCTGCTTGTTGAACTGGCTTAATATTCGCCATACCTGCCCTGCCTGCCGCGGTGTTCTGGGTGACAATGCCTATATGCGTACTCAGGTGACGGAAGTTGATACGAACGAGGAGTCCAGTGTCCATTCTTTTGACGCCAGGATTCCGCATATAGCAGCTCCATCCTTACGTGAAATCGAACAGTTGGAAATCAATGCCAAATATGGCACTAAAATCGACATGCTTGTTCGTCACGTCAAATTTCTCCAGCTCGAGCAGCCTGGCTGCAAGACCCTTTTGTTTTCGCAGTGGGAAGCCGTCCTCAATGTCATTGGGAAAGCAATGGCTCTCAACGGCATCACTTTCGTCCGACCCAGTGGCTCCAAGAAGTCTGAGGAGATCGATACGTTCTCGACCGATGCCTCGATTCAAGTTATCATGCTACACGGCAAAAGCCAATCAAGGTGATCTTGCCTAGTTTTCTTCAGCATCACAGCGTGTTTAGTGGCCTAACGCTGACGATGGCCACCAATGTCATCATTTTTGAGCCGACAGATGATCCGAACCTTGAATTGCAAGCAATAAATCGCGTGCATCGTGTTGGACAAACTCGGCCGACCCAAGTCTTCAGGTGTGCCCCAACTTTTTTTATTTCTTCGTTTAACATGCAGATATTTCGCACTCGGAACCGTGGAAGAGACTTTGCTCACTCGACTGGAGCCATTGCCCTCGGAAGTCTTGTCAGAGTACCGCTTGTAGAGCATTGAAATATTGGCAGTAAAATATCGTATATTACATATTTGAATTGGTCAAGTTCGGGGCATCTCGCAGCGCTGTGCTATCTTGAAGGTACACGAAGGGATTGTCTCCGAAATTTATGATGACATTTCTCCCACCAAACATCACGGGCCGGGCAAATGGCACCGCAAAAGATGCTGTGCACAACGCAACCACCTCGCCAGAGACTATAGCATTGACATTGCCAGTCGATGTGACGGCAAAGCCAAATGTTCCGGACATCGGGACAATATTTGGCTTATACACCAGCCTTGTCATTTCCGATCCAAAATCCGGGTCAATAAGGTCGACTTCATCGTGAAGATGCGCATCCTGGCAGTCTTCCACAAACTGATCGACAGCGTAAATGGCCTCATTAAGAATGGTGTACAGGGGCGACTCGGCGCGAGCGACCTCGCCAATGAAACACGCATTCTCCGCCAAGACGACGAACACGCAGTCCATGTCTTCATTCGCAAAGCCAATTGCAATGCTTTGCTCAAGTTAGGACAGTAAATAATAGACGATTGGCATACGAATTAGATTCGGTGATGTCCAGGCTAACTTCAAAGTACGACGTTAGAATGCTGGGATCAATGCAAACTGAAGGCTGTGGCAAGTGAACAGCCTCAGAGTGCACAGCGACATAGTCATTCGGAGCAAATCTACGACAATGGCGTCAATATTTATGCCTTGCTGACCGACAGATTAACCTCAAGGGCCGAGAGATGTCTCCCAAACGAACGTCGCACCCTTGCTCCGAAGAGAGTGATAAGGACTTATTGTCGTTAAAAATGACACTTGAACGAAAAAGGCCTACTGGATACCACGCCTTGGAAGTATCAATGTCGGTAAAGGCTATGCCCATGTTCACGCCGTCCTGGCAGAAACCAATAGTCCCTTCAACGAGGTCGATGTAGCAGGTTATCGTACATTCCGATTTCCATCGCAAGCCGTAGCGACTGTGCTGTGGCGAGATATCATACATCAATCCATTCCCCAAAGTGACTCACCGATGATGGCATTCGACCATGCCAGCGCTTTCGGCGAACGCCATCATACGCGTACGAATAATTGTCATCACCAACACCCGTTCCACCTTCTGGGTCAAAGTCGCTCTGCTTCGTCGACCACCCAACCTGCACTAGTCCAGATGAATTGAGTACGAGCTCATAGCAGCAACGTTGTCCTGGCCTCGCGGGCGAGTTGAAGCGCACGCTCTCGAATGTCTCGGCATCGTTATGGACCTATAGCTCATTAGACGTGCAAGCCAAAGCTAGGCAATCTCACCGTGTATCCGCCAATGATTGTCAGATCGGGTGTGCACGTCACTGCACCAGAATACCTGTGTTCTATCCGACTTTTTTGATCTGTCCTACCCAATGTCGCGACGCTCTCCAAAAGACTTTGAGCAGGAAAGTCCGCGACTCCACTCAAAAGTGATTTCAAAGCAAATTTCAGCATTTGCGGATAGCGGTATACATCTTGCACTGGCACTAGACATGGTCAAGTCAAGTGCGATAACCAGGACCAAGGAATACCCTTTGAGGCCATCAAAGTGTATCCAGTAACTGCTAAAGCGTCTAGTTCTTCATCATCTGCAAGCAATCGGAAGTAGGCTGTCAGGAAAGGCCACCCAAGCGCAGCACGAAACGTATCTTGGAGGAGTAAGAAGCGATCATGCTAGTAGATCAGTTTACCAATTCGAGAGAATGCAGCCAAGCTAATAATTGCTAGTTGGGCACACTCGCTAGCGCTTTCTTTCAGTGCTTCGCTGACGAGGACAGAATCTCGTCGAGCAACAGTGACTTCCGTAAGAAGGTGATTTTTGACGAACGAAATATCCGCATCATCAACCGCAGCATAAAATGTCCAGCATGCTTGGGAGTAGGCGCTTTCGCTGCAGAGAGCCGAGCAAAACAGCATACAGCAAACCAGAGAGTTCAGCTGCAGATCATCAGTGTCGTAAGACAAGAGTATATCCTGTGTCACAACATGACGTGCGAAAACGTTAATGATCTTTAACGCACTCAAAAGCGTGTTCAGTGCGGTCTCCAGAGCTTTGCCAGTTGGAGTAGGTGATTCGATTGGGGTATTAAGTGGAGTAGATGGCCGAGTTTCAAGCGAATCGTCGATCGGGTGATCCTCTGGCTGGACATCAAAACTCGGCTGCAGTTGTTTAGCAGAGGCCGAAGACGCTGCGGCTGGATAAAGACGCGAGCGCAGTTCGACCAGGAAGCTGGAAGTTGACTGCACGAAGCGATCCAGCGAGGGTAAAATTGCCACCGAACCAAGCCTCTCATAGAACCGAGGGTCTAAGTTATGCGTGATGAGAGGGACAAGCAAATTTCTTGTGGATGTGGGCTACCCTTGCTAGCAACGCTAAGTATTCCCGCAGCTGATGAATCTGCAGTGTTTTTGCTTGTTGTGGTCAGCATAAGTTTCAGCATGTCGTTGATAGTATCATTGTCGACAATTGTGGTCGAGATCGACGGCGGACCAAGGGTTATCATCTGCAGTGAGACAGCTGCGCTGTGGTTGAGGTAGGTGATGCGCGATGCAAGTAGACAGCGCATTGCAGACCACCAGACGTCGTTAAGTTCTTCCTCGTGAACTGCATAGATATTAGCTGCACGCGTTGCGAACAGGTGTATACCAGAGGTGCATATCATCGTTATGACATCCGCAGCGTACGAGGATGATGGCTGCTTCTCTTTCATCGCGATATCGAGCAGCTCACCAAGTGCCCCGCTGTTGATAAGAAGGCGATGCTCGGATTCTGCAAGATGAATGCAATTTAAATTAAGCAGCACAGTCGAACCTTCGGCATTTTCGACGATATTATGCAATAGCAAGAGAGCGGAATACTGCAGGTCGGTATTGTTGCTGTGAAACCAATGCGCCACGCGTTCCATTGTTAATGGATTCTGCAGAATCTCTAGCTGAAACTCGACGTTGTTGTATGCGAGCATGCAGAGGGTACGCATGACCGCGGTGAGCAGATAAAAATCCTCGAGTCTGAGAAGAGGGATAACAATATTGACGAGGTTTGGGATGCGGCGCAGCATGCCACGACCAATATCTTTGTAGGTGAATTCGTAAAGTATGTGCGTGGCCCAAAATATATTCTCGGAGCCCTCTAATTTGCGCGAGTTAATAGAGTTGGTGCAGCAGATACGAACCATCGCGAAGATAGATCCAAAGAAAGTAAATAAATTCGTCATCCACAAGCGGGGTCAGATATTCCGAGTTGTCTGGTAAGTATCAGATGATGTAACTGGGATGATCCAAACAAACCCCCATCTTCGCAGCTACTCGACAAGCGGTACATGGTCTGAAGGCACATTTTTGTCAATTTGGATGACCTGCCAATACTTAGTCGAGCGTGATCGTAGATCCAACGCAGGCAGTCAGTCTCGCGTATTGTTGGATGGGTGGATGCTATCAAAAATTGTTAGCATAGAGCAAGTTAAAATCCCTTTGGGGCATACAGATATTGTTGACGGAATGGACTATGCCTACGGCAGCATCACGGCATCGATCTGCCAGCAACCGGTTCTTGATCCAGCAGCCGTGAACGACGATGTCACCCAAGGTATCCACACCAGAGTAGAGGCATATGAAATTCTCTTTGAGATCATCATCAAAGATAATAAGATGCAAGATCGCTTTGCACACAGATTCGCACATCTCGGAGACGATGGATGGAAGATGAGAACAGTAGGCCTTGTCGGGAGTGCCAGCAAGCTGCCTGAGGATTTCTATCAGAATTAAAAAGGCTTCAGCTCGCGACAGCGCAGGTCTAGATGCGTCTGATAATACACGTCAGCGAATCTCTGGGCTGGGGAGTGACGAACCGAAACTGGCTAGATACGTAAGGGCTTGAACGGCTTTAAGGCGTCGCGCGGGCACATCATCTTCCTCTGATGATAGTCGACATTCATCCAAGATATACTGCAGTGCGTGTGCTACGGCGATTTGGGATAAGCAATGACGTTGATGAGAAGCTGATCTCACGATCCAATGCTCGAGACACGATAAGCCGTGTCGCACTACGCGTTGCCAGCATCAGTTTCAGAGAAGAGTGCAATGGGGCTGCTACTTTGCGCGGATGCCGACATCTTCTGAGACGGCTAGGAATTCCAGCGACTTTAGCGACAGCTCTGTGAATGAGCACGCGAGAGCGGGTGAAGACGCATCTACCTCGAGTCTCTTTGAGTTTCGACTTTGGTACAACGTCGCCCGCTGCTTTATCGAGCTTGTTCCGCGGACGAGTAAGCGCGGCGAGGATACCAATGGTGAGAGCCACGGAGGCAGCGGCGCTGGCCAGTTCTCGAGCAACTGGCATGAGTCAAAAATTGTGCTAATGAGGCAAACCGCCGCGATGACACCCACCCCGCCACCGACGTCCATCCCGCGACTGCTTAGGCCACGAGCCGCAGCTACCGCAATTGCCACTACCAGCACCGCGGCCGCCAGCACAGACCCTGGGGCCGCAGACCCTGTCCCCG